>PISX010017256.1:0-43891 GCA_004024625.1 Mellivora capensis | reverse complement strand
ACTGCACCCAGACCTCCCTCCCAGAGAGAAGCCCCAGTCCGTTCCCCTCTGGGTGCTGCAGAGCAGGTTCCCAGCCGCGATCTCTGGGGACACCTGTGTGTCCTGCTTGTACTCAAAACCACAAGCGGCAGCTGTCTGGGCAGCTCCAGACCCCCAGAGAGGTTCCAAGCAGGGAAGGCACACAGAGATTTTCCCACTGGCCCGAGCTGATCAGACTTTCTGGGTCCTAGAGCCCCCGCTGGTGCCCGCGCGCCTTTCTCAGGGGAGGGGGTGGAGCGCATCTCAGGCTCTGCTAGCGTGGCGCGGCACACTCATGGGGACTGCAAAAGTCTGTTTCTGCTCCGGGAGGGTCCCAGCCCCTGCCACACGCCAAGAGCCCTTAGGAGGTCTCGCAGCTCAGCGACCAGGACCTGGTTTCTCTGCTGTACTCTCTCTGGCTCAGCGCCAGGGCTGTCTGCCCTCCGTGGGGGACTTAAGCCCCTGTCCCTAACAGTTCCAATTCCCACAATTTCACCCTACGATCTTTTCTCGTTTTGAGTGCTTTTTATCAGTCTTCAAGTTAATGCTGGTCCCCAGTCTTCGGGGACTCTCGTATTGGGGTATTACTTCCCAATGCGTCTCCTCTGGTGGCTCCCTCCCCCTTTTGTTTATCTCCCGATCCCAGTCCGGTGTTCCCGCTCTGCTTTACCTGCCCACTGGCGTCTTCTGCCCCCGTAGAGATCCTGACGAGTAGAAGTCTGATCTCAGGCTGATTTCATGAGTGATCGGAGTTCCTTGGTAGGTAATCAGCTCACTTTAGGGGACAGGTTGAACCAGAGCCTCCTCCTAGTTCCCCGCCATCTTCTTCTAAGACCTATTTTTTTTTTTTAACAGCCCAACATCTTATCTCGATCGACACTGAAGAAAGCTTACCTAAGTAAGGGCAGAAAGCTTACCTTTATTTCAGATCAAAAGATTTTTTTTTAATGTGTTTGCACTGTTCAAGGCCCAGGTATAAAGAAATGAGGCCTTTGGTTCTTTCCAGTTTAAAATGCAAAGAAAAAAAAAAAAAGACAGGCATAGAAATTCTAAATTCCATAAAGATGTAAAAATAATTCATAAGCAACTGTGCAAGCCTGTAGAATATTTCTCATATATAGAAAAATAAATACAAATTAGAGAAGAATAAATACATCTCACATATAGAAAAATAAATACAAATTAGAGAAGAATAAATACATCTCACATATAGAAAAATAAATACATCTAGCATTATTATTTCAAACTTTTGGAGAGCTCAACAGGTTCAGGGGAGGTCAAATTACAGAATATGCCATTTTTTTCTGAAATCCTCAGCAAACGCCCTTCTTCTTTCTCAGCGAGGAGCCAGATACATCTCACACTCTGTAATTAAAATAAGCACTTGTTCAAACTCAGCCCGATTGGACTAGTTAATCCCTGTGCTGAGGAATGTTGCCCAGAACACGATAACATAATGAACTAAGAAGACATAGGAGTCACCCACAGGCCGGTTTTTGACTTCAAGAAAAACTTTCAGCCACAAAACCCTGAGGAAAAAAAAGAATCCAAAACTCTGGTTATAAAATATTCTTGAAATACATGTGACTCGGTATTAATTACTTTGCAAATATGTGCCCCGTTGTTCTGGTCAGTGAAGAACTGACTTGTATTTTTCAAAGGCTTGGAGGAAAATAAATATCAGCCATTATCAAGCAAAGAGAGTTATCGAAACATAACTCAGTGTAATACTCAAGACTGAAGGGGATTTCACAGCTCACTGATAAGCGGCGTCTGACAGAAAGAGCTCCTAAACCACAGGAAGGACCTTTAGTTTGTCCATCATCAAGGCCCGAGCTAACACCAGTGCTTAGTTCTCTGTCTCCCCACGTCGTACAAGACTAACCGGGAAGCATGCTCCAAATTATCCCTCTCCATGCTGGGAACCGAGATCAGGGCACAAAGAGCCCTTGAGGGTCTCAGACTTAACCACTGCTCCTTTGTTCAGTCTGCAAACACACACCATTTAGAAGATCCCTTCAGCTTTGATCATATCAGGGCAATGGAGAAATCGCACTTGTAACTATTTACTGAATTCTAGAAACACAATCCTATCCTTTCACATAGACTATCATTATTAGGAGGATTATTAATATTCATTGTGTTTCAAGGTCAGAGGTCTATTTTACCCCCGATTTTAATCTCATTTTTACACAGGAGGTAAATGGCTTCGAGAAGTCGTCATCCTGGCCTCGGGTCACACGGTCATGGTGATTGACAAGCTTGCGTTCAAATCTAAGCCATTCACATTAAAATGTCTACCTGTTTTCTATTAGTCAAATAACCTGTGCAGAATTTCAAGTCGGTAACAATAAAAGAAGTGGGGTTTGTCCTTTTACGCCACCAAAATGCCTAAAATACTATCACGGTGGCTGCTCCTCCCAGACAAAGAATTCATTTTCTATCCCTGAGAGCAGCCAAGGTACGTGAGTGATCCATCAGGAGCTCTGGAAGGCGGCCAGGCCGACACTTGCCCTGGCTCCGTATTATTGCCGTCTGCAAACGGTTCTGGTAAGAGGTTCTCGGACCCCCCGTTCTGTACTAGGCTACTCCTAGCAGGGGTGTATTGTGTAAGTGTAAACTGATTGACAAGCATTCTGTCCTTTGTCTCTGGACACAGATGTCCTGCGGGCTGTTGGACCTAGAGCTTGGATAAGATGCTGTTCCTGTCGGTACTAACTGGGAGTCCCTGGTGGGGGAATCTCTTTGGAACGCAGTTTGTTGAAGTACTTGACGGTCTGGAAGACGTACTTACGTTCACATTAACACTCCTCACCGTCACGAGCTGTGCTGCAGGTATGAGTTATTCTAGAGCTAATGCTGCTGTCTGAAAACTGAGAAAACAACGAGGCAGGCCTCACATGAACATGAAATGATACGTAACATGATTGGCCGAATGTCTCCGACCTGTCCCTCTAACTGACCTGACTTCTACTGTGGCTTCTCCCCGTGGCAAATTTGCGTTGGCCTTAGAGCTCACTGTCCCTCTACTCCCTAACTTTTCTCCCACTCAACTTTTGCACTTAACCCAAGTTTGAGTTCCTCCCATGATTGCCTGGTGGTAGTAGAGATGCCCATCTATCTTATGGACCAGTCTCTAAGATCTTGGGAAGAGCTCTCAATAAAGTAGGAAATGCCACAGATAAAATCTGCTCTTTTTGAAAAACGTCTCCAATGTGTACTTAAGATTCATTTATTAGATGCTAAAAAAAAAAGACATTTCACCCTTATCTGAAAATTGGTCACTGTTTGCATGACTAAATTTCTGCCAAGAGATTTGAACCCCTTCATTATCTTAGAATTTAAGGACTTGGTAACACCATCTTTGAGATAACTTCCCAGTCTTCTCCATGCTGTCAGGACCAGTCAGGCTGAATACAGGTGGAAACATGGGCCACACAGAGTGTAGACAGCCCGGGTGGAGGGCAGAATAGGGTGGGCTCCTGAGACAAAACAGGAATGTCTCTCAGCGTTTCACTTCTTTCCTGTTTCAGTGCTGTCGTGGAATGCCCCCCAGAATGGGATATCAGGCCATTTTCACAGCAACTCTACAAATAGTTTCTCTACTGTTAGCCCCTCACCAGGTTCAAAATTCCTAGAGAGAGTGTAGACAGACCTAAAACAGGGAGGGAGAGCTTTTGTGTGCACAGAATTCTCACATTTGGGTCATAACATTCTTAAAAGCCCAAATTTTCCAAAAAGAAGTAAAAGTATCTTTCACTGGTCATTGAAACTTCCTAAATGTTTCTACTTCACATGAAAGTAAGCTCACAGAGGTGCCCCGCCGAGGCCGCCGCTATCCTGCTCTGGTCACGCTTTCTTCACCAGCAGGAGCAGCTCTTTCAAGAGGACCTCTGCCTCTTCAAGTGAGTCTGAGACAGGGCTTGGGGTGCTAATTTGGGGCCCCAGAGGTGACATCACCCTGCAGAAGGGCCAATCTACAAAAAGCGAGCTCAGTTCTGAAGATTTCACATCAGGGCTCCTGGGAGACATCCCGCTGTTAGAGATGGAAAGCAGGGGACAGAGGTACCCGAGTCCCGCTACCACCCCCCAGCCCTGCAACACTGAGCAAGCCCACTAACACCTGGGGACCTCAGTTCCTCATATATAAACATGGAATTCTGGTGACTTCCCTGTCTGCTGCAGAGAGAGACTTATCTGCTAATAACCTAATATTATACACGAAAAAACCTTTGGAAATTATAAAGGTACGGTTGTTACCACTATTAATGCCATCATTGTTGGGTCTGTAATGAATGAGTGCATATGTCACGACAGTTCACGGGGACGGCGACCAGGGCCAGGGCCAGCAGCAGCTCTTCCACGGGCACAGAGGTCACATGCGCATTATTCTAGAATTCAACAGCTGAGCAGCTTGGCCGGGCGCATGACGTCCTAACCATGATGGAATCTGCATGCAGTGATTAGGACGGACCCCACGGCCTACACCAGAAACCGCCTAATTGCCGTATCAAGGACTTTAACTCGTGGGAAAATATATCACCCCTTTTCTCTCCTCTAAATAGGTACTTAACTATGGAGAGTGGACTTTAGTTCTAAACGCGTGTTTTCACAGAATAAGAATGTTCACATGATGTATTGCTACTAACTATGTCCAGGCAGTCATAATTCTTTTTAATTCCAGACCTAGACAGAAAGAGAACTACAGAAGCAACTTGCAGAGAAAGAACTCAGAGCTTTGACATAAATAATTTCAAGAAGCTGAGCGTACAGAGTCCAGAAAAGCTTCCTATATCCCATGGGAGGTGTGTAACAATCCTCACTGCCACCATGTAAGCACAAGGGAGCCGGGAGACTGGGAGACAGCACAGAAGCAATTCATAGGCCCACATGATCAGAAGGACCCGTAAGGGCTGCCTACAGTCCTCTTCATACTCACCAAGGACCCCCAAACTGCTTGCACAACTGCAACAAGAGAAAATGCTTCCTCTCCCGAGACACCACGGTGTGTTTTCTCATAGACTGGAGATCTCAAAGAACGTACTTCCCTCTTAGACCTCAAATCTGTCTCCTTTGGACATCTTCCGATCATCTGAGGCACTACACGCACAAAACATCTAATCTCTCTTCCACGGGAAAATCTCTCAACTACTTGCAAGCAGATGGCCGCAGCCCCTGAATTACCTGTAAGCCCGGTCCGTATCTCTGCTGCCAACAGGCAGCTCTTCATTCTCCCAGATGAATCCCTCGTATCCCTTTGTCATTTCTCCCGGAACAATTTTTGTATATCTCACTTAAAACATAATGACCAGGAATGCTTTCTTGTTGGATATTGGGAAGCTGAAGTAGGCAAATATTCCCACTAATACAGGGGGAAAAAAGGTAATAAATTATATTTCACAAAATAACATTTGCAAGTCACTTAGAGGACTATGAAAACAATGAGGAATTGGTGGCTTAAAATTCCCAGGGAAGGAGACCCATTCATAAACGAGCTCACGAAAACCAGCTCTTTCCTCTGGGAGATACTTGTGAATTTTGAGCATGGGTTTGGGTTGGGCCCAAAGAGATGTCTGTCACTGGTGGAAAGAGAAACCAGTGAACAGTTGCAAGTCTAGAACAACAAACTGGAAGGCCTCAAGGTTTCACTAAAGACATTTGCAAAATCCTGAGGCCGGTTGAGAGGTTCTAAAACACCCGGAAATCTCCTGCTCTCTCACGATGCCCAGGACCCTATGACATCCCAGAAAGAGTCCTGAAAATAAATCACGCATGAGGTAAAACCTCTAGAGGGAGCAGATAAACACTGGAGATCAGTAGAGAAGACGGAGCTGGGGCACCTGCTAACATAGATGTCCAGCCAATGGGGATTCAGGTTTGGTGCTGGGAAAGGGCCTTTCTGGAAGATGGAGAATACGGGCAAAAATTCCTTTGAATTCCTTTGAAAATATATGTGTCTTCCTGGCAAGATATCAAATTAGAAACTGTCTGAAGACAAGCATCACCAGAGTCTCGGCAAGTCTTCAACACATTGTCCAGAATATAACTAGAAATGACCAAGCATGCGAAGAGGCAAGACTATATGATAAAATAAAAATGAGGAAGAAAAGTAAAAAAGAAACAACAGATCCCAGGGATGTCCGGGCAGCTCCATCAGTTAAGCGTCCAACTCTTGATTTTTGGCTCAGGTCATGATCTCAAGGTCATGAGATCGAGCCCCTGAGTTGGGCTTCACACTGAGCATGGAGCCTACTTGGGACTCTCTCCCTCTACCCCTCCCTATCCTGACCTTGGAAGGAAGGAAGGAGGGAGGGAGGGAAGGAGGGAAAAAGGGAGGAGGGAGGGAGGAGGAAAGAGAGACAACAGACCCTAACATGATCAAGATACTGGAATTAATATAAAGGAAGAACTGTGAGGAATATATTCAAAAAATTTCAAAAGATGAGCCCAAGATGTTACAGACACTAAATTGTTACCATATAATTAGAATCGATTAAAAAGTGCCTAAATGATCATCTAGATCTAATGTATACAAGCCATGAAGTTTACCTCAATGAATGATGTAAAAGTATAGGAAATGCCATAAGAGAAACAATGTGACCTAGAAGGCAGGTAAGTAGCAAGCGCTCTGCTCACTCACAATGACGGTGCAGGAGACGGAGAAAGCACATGCAGAGTCTGTAACAGAAACATGGGACACATTCACAATCGTGACCTCTTTCTCCTGTTGCAGCAACATAGTGATATTTATCGTGAATTCTCAACAAGAGTTATAAATATGAATTAAATATCTGGAGACGTGTAGACCCCTCTCTGTCTTACCAGTCAGGCATCTGAGCAAAGAGTTATTATAAACTCTCACCAATATTTCATAAAGCTGTGGTCATGCACAGAAAAATACCTTCAAGTAACAAAAACAATTGGAGGTGATTGTGGTATTTTAATCATTTGCCACTTAAGGAAGCTCTTCCTGTCTGGTGCTACCTTTAAGTATTTTTTGCTTGCATGGGGAGGCAGGACAGGATCCAGAGATAATCTGCTGCTGGTGGAGAATTTCAAGGAAGGTACATTGAGAATATTCACTAGTTATGCTTATAGCTAAGATTATTATAAGAATCTTCAGAGGGAGAGAGCCCTTTTTACCAGCAAGCACCCAGGTGCTAAAATGATGTTTGCAGCCTGTGTAAATCAGCTTACCACAGCTTTGCTTACCCCATACTGGCACCTTAGAACAGTGGCTTAAAAAAGAACCATCTATTTAAGGAGTGGATCATAAGCTTAAAACAAGAATGCTATCGCAAAAGTGGTTCAGGCTTAAAGTCAGGAAAATTATTTCCTCCTCCAAATGATAGAGGAAATCATTTAAGAAAGCAACTGATCCGCTCAGTAAAAATTGGAGAGTCGTATGACTCCAACTTGATTACTGCTGTAATTAACCGTCCCTTCTCTGGAAGCTCAGACTCTCTTCTACATGTTAATAAATTATTTCTCTTGTCATGCCAATTATAAAAGATGTGTTTCTACACTTCTAAGTTAATGTTGAGAAATAGGTACGATGTTTCCCAGTTCCCTACTTCTCTGGTTGTCTGCAGCTTTCCAAAATTTTTGTTGTCCTTATTCTTTCTAGCACACCTAATCTTGGCTGGCATTTAATTACGCTCTAAGACTAATTCTTTCTCAGGTTTAGTCTTGGATTCCATTTTTTTCTTTTTAATGACCACCACATGTTGTACATTTCGTGAGTCCTACTGTGCTCTTGAAGGGTCCCGACATTATTAATGCTGATTCTATGAAAAGAACAGCATTCGAGATCCCAAAAGGAAAAATCTCTTCCTGTGAAGAAAAGATTTTATATATTGATGGGAGATGACTACATAAAATTATTGCAACAGTAAGAGGCCTGATAGTGATAAATGCAGAAAAACCACAAAGGCTCCAAACACTAGGAACACTAGCAATAACCCTTTAAGTGGGACATTCTGAAAATAATACACTTTAAGATTTGCTGCCAGATTCCAGTCCATAATTAAATTTATGGATGTCTATATTTATCTTGTTTCATCTTTAAATAATTCATCAATGTTTCTTTGTTCTATTTGATATCTTATGAAGGTCCCTAATGACCCTGAGAACCACAGTACTTCCTTCTATGGAAGCCTTACATCTCTGATCATTGCTTTAATAATTTAAGCCACTATTTACAATCTAGATTATCCATCATTAATGTAATATCCAAGCTACCAACTAACCTAGTAATTTTTTAACTTGTCTCCCTAAGATTCAAGTAGAAGGTAATACCTTAGAGTATCATGTCATCTGCAAAGAGAGAGAGTTTGACTTCTTCCTTGCCAATTTGGATACCTTTTATTTCTCTTTGTTGTCTGATTGCTGTTGCTAGGACTTCTAATACTATGTTGAACAAGAGTGGTGAGAGTGGGCATTACCTTAGAAATAGAGACCAGGCTTCACTCAACCTCATTCTTTGTCACGCCAAAATAACAAGCGTTTTTATTTAATGAACTTAATTTCATTGAAAATCATTCACACTTTTACTTCAGAATGTGCTTGTGGGCTCATATTTTAAAACTGGTGTGTCTATGTCCAACAAAATGCTTTGTCAGAGACAAGTAATAAAACTATATCGAGAGAGAAATGGAAGGAGCATTTATTGTCTAGTTTACACCCCAAACACTGTAACAGATCTGTGCCTATGCTGTATCGTATAGTTTTTATTAGAAAATTGACAGTATATGGTATTATCTCCTTTCTACTTATGGGAGACAAAAGTTCAAAATGGGAAGTGCTTTGCCCAAGGCTGAATGCCTTTGGCATATCCTGCATATTCTGACTCCAAACCCTGTATTTCTTTTCACTGTGGAAACTTGTTTCCCAATGTGCAGTTAGAGAGAGAGAGAGAGAGAGAGAGAAAGAGAAAGGGAGGAGAGAGGGAGAGGTAGAGAGAGGGGAGGGAGACAGAGGGAAGAGAGAGAGGGAGAGAGACAGAAAGAGAGGGAGGGAGAGGTGGGGGGAAGAAGGAGAAAGGTGGGGAGGAAAAGGTGGCGGGGAGAAGGAAGGGGAGGAGAGTGAGAGGAAAGGAGGGACTGAGGGTGGGAGGGCAGCCTAGAAAATGGAACAATCTGGAAGGTTCCCCATCAGTATCATCCTGTGTCTCTTCCACCCCAGCTGGTCTCTGAGAAGGCAGGCTGCTGAGAGGAGTCCAGGTGAGCCACCCAACCCCCACCCAGACTGCTCAGCCTGATACTCTCCATGGTCTCTGGTGCTCTAAGGCAATCATCACTGACTATCAGGAAAATTATAGTATTTCAGTGAAAAGTTCTCTGTGACAAGTGAACAAACCAAAAGAGAAAAGAAGGAAAAGAAAATGAAAATGTTCCAATTTGAGAAAAATAAGGCAGCAAGTACTGCATATTTTATGTCATTTTAGGAAGGAAGGGAAATGAAAATGATGTCTCTCTCAGATCAGAATTCCTGGTCAGGCCACAACTGTGTAACGAGATAGGATGACAGGATTTGATCTGTGTAGCATTACCCTTACCTATCAACAGCTTCCAAATATTCTTCCTCTCTTCCTTTCCTCCTTCCCTCCCTCTCTCTCTTTCTCTCTTTCTTTTCTTTTTCTTTTCTCTTTCCTTTTTTTTTCCTTTCACTGTTTTAATAAATCACATTTTCTGAATCATTAAGAAAGCCCCACAAATTTTTTTCCAAGAGGTTTTTTTCATTTGTCTCACACTCTGTTCACTCAACACTTACTATTTTGGGGATCCCAAACCCATTATTTAACTCCTCTCAATCTCTAGTTTTCTCACTTGTAAAACACGAGATACCAGCAACAATGGCCATATGGCGGCGATGATGGTACCCTGCCCTACAGAGCTCGGATGAAAATGAAATAGGATGTATTAATCTCCTGGTCCAGGGATGACCCTCGTAACTTTTCTATAAATGCATGAGAGAAGGTGGAAAAGTAGAAATAGCACTAAAATCATTTTTAGATGGATAATTTCAAAAAGCATTGCATAAAGATTTACAGACCCCGTATGAAGCATGTGTTAAACATTAGTTAATGCCTTATATGGTGTCTGCTTATGACTGAAGACACTATCTGGCAAGGTCTACACAGGGGCTTCTAAAATTTTATTTCCACATAGGTTTTGACTATGAGCTCAGCATATCAGTCAAGCTAGACGTGGTTAGCATTGATAGCTGCTTAGAGCCACATTTTTGGACCTAGTTTTATAAAAGAAAAGACTAATAAAGTCTGAAGAGTAGTCCGTTACAATCATGCTAGAGGGCACTTATTTCCTGGTGAAAAAAAAAAAAAAAAACTCATGCAAAGACCAGTCTAATGAAAACCTAGTCCCAAGGCATTGGGATTGATGGTCATTATGTGTGGTTCTCCATCAGCCAAAGTCAGAAATTATCCACATGCACATCACACATCTGCAAGGAGCAAACAATTTCATACAGCCTCATGGCTTTAAAGGCTTTTCAAAATACCTAATTGCAATAAAGAATGCAGTAAAGATCTCTTTTTTTTTTTTTAGAAAGCAATTACACTCTCTTACTATTATCTTATCTAGTAACATAAACTGAAAAGAATCCTGTGCTAACTAAACCAGAATTCCATATGTGGTGATTACTAACTTTATTTATAAATTCCAGCTAGAGGGAAAAAATGCATATTATTTATCTCTAAGTAAAAGCCATTCCATGGTAATAGTTCATTTTCCTACTTTAAGATAGGAAGAAAAAAATATTTTTTCTTGGCTTTAACTGTGATACAGAACTTTTACAAACTACATGGAAAGGGATTTGCATGCTAACATAACTCAAACATATTCATCAATAAACATTTATCTGAAGCTTTTACAAGAGACAGCTGGTAATGGAGAGTCATCCAACTCGGTCTAGAAAGTAGAAATTGACCCAAATTTATCGTCTGGAACCGTAAATCCAGCTCTGCCAGTTTGAACGCAATATTCTCTTCTATATTAGGAATGATCTCTTTTGGGTTCTTCTCGGTTTGGTTGGTTTGGTTTCTGCAGCGTATGCTTTAATTTATCGGGTGGTTAGTTCCCATTTGAAGGCAAAAAGGAATACTGCAGGCAAATTTTCTAATACTAAAATCCAAATACAGGGCACATCAAAGTCTAGGAGGAGGGTCTCTTGAAATGTTGCCGGTCAAAGTTTGGTGGTAACTGAGCACGACGGGAGTCCTGGGACCCTCAGGAAGCGGCGTCCCTGTAAGTCTGGGATTCGCCCAGACACGCAAATGGGAAAGAACGTTTTTGGAGGTGTGGTTGACACACACTGTTACATTCGTTTCTGGGGTAGGACGGAGCAATATCGTTTCCCTGGACAGTCGGCTAGAGCCCACCGCCGGCTAAGGTCCCGTCTGTCCCCACACACTGTCGCACAAGCAAAAGGTGATCTCAGGGGCCCCCAGGTAGGCAACAGTGCCTCACCCCTGTGAGTCTCGTCATGCCCAGCAGCCTCTTCCATCCTTGTCAGGGGGATGGATCACCTTCTGTCCTCTCATACAACACAGGACATTTTTTTAATAAGAGATGCTTTTAGGGGTGCCTGGGTGTCTCAGTTGGTTAAGCCTCTGTCTTCGGCTCAGGTCATGATCTCAGGGTCCTGGGATCGAGCCCCACATCAGGCTCTCTGCTCAGTGGGGAGACTGCTTCCCCCCTCTCTCTGCCTGCCTCTCTGCCTACCTATGTTCTCTCTCTCTGTCAAATAAATAAAATCTTAAAAAAAAATAAAAGAAAAGTTTTTAAAATCTATCTGTGTGAACAAAAACCACTCTCTAAGTTACAGTCTCTGGCCAGGATCACCTTGGCAGCTGGAAACACGGACACTGAAAGAGCCGGATGGAAAACTCATCTGGGTTGTGGGCCTTGGCGGCTGTAAGCAGCACACACACCGCTTCTCTGCCGCGTCGGACGTCTTTCTCCTAGTAACTCAGCGGGACTGGTGCTCCGGTCCTCCTCTGAAACGTAGGAAAACCCAAGTTCCAGAAGCATGGATGACACCCTCAGAACCAAGCCGCTAATGGAAGACTGCAGATGCCCCAAGTCATTCTACTTGATATTTACAAGGACTTGTTTTCCAGGTAACGGATCTTCACTTTCCTGAGGCACATAAACAGCCAATTTTCCCAGCACCATTTATTTTACTGAATATGGTGTCCTTTGTGGTGTCAATATTCCGTGTATGTGTTTGTCTCTGTTGTAGGGTGAGTTGTGTTCCCCCCAAAATAGGTTCCAGTCCCAATCCCCAGAAGCTGTGCATATGACTTGTTTGGAAATAGGGTCCTTGTGGGTATCATCACATTCAGATGAAATCACAGTGGATTAGGGTGGAACCCAATCCAAGGAGGCTTGAGAGCACGGCCCTACACACACCTTGGTTGTGGACCTCTGGACGCCAGGACGAGGAGAGAATATGCATTTCTTGGTTCAGGCTCCTAGTCTGGGGTGCTTTGTCACGACAGTCTTGGGAAACCGATACAACAGTCTGATTTGAGCTCTCGTTCTACTCACCGCTTTACTCATCTCTTTCTGTAACACTGTAACACTGCCTTAATTCCTCTGGATTTGTAATAAATCGTGATATTGGGAAGGGCAAATTCCACAGCCTTGTGATTCTTTGGTCTTTTCTCGCTGCCCCTGGTCTTCTGCTCTTCCGTATGAATTTCAGGATGAGTCAATGCAGATCTGTGAAAAACCCACTTTAGATTTTGATTGGAATTTAATGAAATTAGAAGACTGATTTAGGAAGTATTCACATATTTAAGATAAAGGGTTTTCTAGCACGAAAGCGAAATGTATCTCCATTCCTTCAAATATTCAGTACTGCTTCATAATTTTCCCTGTAAAGATTTTACACATATTTAGTGGGTTTATTACCAGAGCTCTAGAAATATTTTTGAAATTGTGAATGGGATCTTTGTTACAATTATTTTGGATTAGTCTGTAGCAATCTGATCACCTGCAAACAAAGTCATTGTAATCTCTCCATCTCTGATTTTTATAATTCTTTTTTTTCTTTTCCTTAAACTTTAGTAGACACAGTGGTTGACAATGGTCATCCTTATGTTATTTCTGACTTTAACTGGAGGGATCTAAACTGCCCCCATTAATTATGAAGCTTCGTATAGGCCTTAAGAAAAATGAATAAACATGATCTGTTGGACCCATTTCATTTTATTAGGAAATAGTTAAGATTGTCTTTTGAAAATAATGAACATATAAGCAAATCTGTAATGTCCAATCATTCTGGAATTTCTAAAATAAATGTAAAATTCTGTAAGTTTTCTTCATAGGTACAATTTTTCAGCCTTTCACTAAAATTGATGACCTCTGGGGTACCCTTAAGTCCTGAACATTTCTAATTTCTAGTTCTTTCAATAAGAGGTTTGGTTTAAAAAAATATATCTAAAGCAGTATTTGACTATGTGAAACCAGAAATACTTGTGTCAGGAAATGCGTGCACATTTCAGATATATGCTGAACATGATGTTGTTGGTCTGTGTGAAATTTAAAAGGAAAAACACACAGCCATTTCCCTGAGAAATCCACGCAGTTCTGTGCACACACATGCCTGCCCCCCGAGGGCTCAGAAGGGCTGTTGATGATTGACATTTCCTCAAAACCATACAAGGTACTTGTACTTCATTTGAAACAATGAATTTATTCAATTAAAATTTCCTATTTTATTTCATAAAATAGCATATTTTATGACTACAGTGAAGAAAATCAGATCAGGCCCCCCAGCATTTCCTGGCACCTGCCCCAGATAAAGCTCTTTGGAGACATGGAGGACGAACAGGTGTGCAACCCCCTGCTGGGGCAGGTGCTCAGGATGTTAAGAAGAAAAAGGGGGTTTTTAATGACAAAAAAGCACCAAGTACTCAGAACATTAGGAACTTACTGGAAAAATAAAAATTTAAAAAAACACAGTTGTGTCCAAGGATGACCAGACCAGACGGTGCCAGATGGGACAAAGGAAGTGCCCCAGAGAAGCAAAAGCCCAAGGGAGAGGAGGGGATTGGACAGGAGAGAACGCCCCTGGGAGACGGCAGACCCAGGATCGGCTGGGACACGTGCATTGGGAAATGCCACCGACTGGGGACAGTCGGTCAGACCCTCTAGATATAAACTGCCCGTACCTTCCATACGCTTCTAACAAGCCTCCTTCCCAGTGGGCCATGCGTGGTTTACTTCCAGACCATTTTTCCACTCTTGCCTGATACCATCCAAGACCTGTCCACCCCACACAAATTCCAGCCTAATAATTAGTCTTGGTGGGCTTTCTAAAAACTATTTACCTAACAAAGTAGTGAGAGGATAAAAAGCTCTTACCTTTAAAAAGAGAATTTCCATCTTTCCATCAGCTCTGGAAAGACTTGCTGGTAGGGAGACCTAGGATGAAAGGAAACCCCGGAAATGGAAAATTAGCCAGGATGCTCTGTAAGTAATGTCAATGTGGTTGAGAAGAAGGAGGGCTGGTGTGGCAGCAGGAGGGGTGCGGCCGCGGGAGGGGTGCCGAAGCAGGGAGAAAACCAGGAAATGCTGCAAAGGACATGGAGTTCCGTGACTCACAGGGTGCGGGGCACCCAGGTGGAGCAGTGGTTGACCCAGGAATGGGGACCAGAAGCAGGAGCCGGGAAGGTGGAGAGGCCCGGAGGACAGCTTCTGTGGGGTCTGCCGCCGCATGACCAGTGGCCCCAAACCTGGTGCCTCCAGACAACAGTGATTCTTGTGGCTTCCACGGGCCTGAAGGCTGAGCAGGGCCGCAAGCACTTGACAAGAAGAAGGAAAAGCACTGCGCACTTTCTGTGGCCGGTTTGGTGGTGCCAAGCAAGCCAGAGACCACCAGGGAGGTAGACAGGCTGGGAGACCCAGACGTGGCTCTGCTGGTTTGTAGAGACAGACGCCAGACCTCCCCCTGACCCCGCCCTTAGCCTCGCTGCCCGGCACCAGCAGCCTCCACACCAATCATTACATAATAGAGACAAACTAGCGATTTTACGCTACGTTTTGAATTCTAGTCCAATATCAGGCTCCATGTGAAGTCTGCCTGCACATTCCCGAAGCCAGGCTGCTCTGTCCAGCCCCAAGCCTGCCCTACCTGTGGCCTCCAACGTGGCCAGGTGCACAGGCGGGCCATGCCATCTTTTCCGGAGACCCAGCCAAACATCTGAGTGGCCCTCATTTCCTCTCCACTACACGGCCCTTCCTCCCTCCATTCTGTCATGAACTCTTACTGGGTCAGCCCCAAAGTCTTCCCAAAGGCTCTCTAACTGCCTGCTAATACCCACCCCTCTCGCCTGCATCCCTGGGACAGTCCCATTTCTGCCCTTGACTCTGCAATGTCCATTCTCCAAACCACCCCCAGAGCCAGCCCTGCAAGCACGAGCCAGGTCATCTCACTCCGGGGCTCCGAGCCCTGCGGTGGCACGCACGGCAGCCACCACGTACCATGGTCCTGACCGAACCCCACACCCATTACTTTTGGGCCTCTTCGATGGCTTCTCTTCCCCTCCAGCCACACTGGCCTTTCTCTGTTCCTGCCCTGAGACCCTCGGGAACACTGGTGTCCCTCAGCTGTCCACGAGCCAACATTCTCATCCCCCTCTGGTCTGTGCTCAGATACCAGCTTCCTGACGAGGACTCACAGGCCCCCACTGAAAATCGCTCTTGGTTCCCCCCAGTATTCCCAACCCATCTACTCCACTGTTTTTTTTTCCCCCAATGCTCGTGACTTCCCAGAAAAGCTGCTTATTCATATACTTATATATATTGTTCATTTTATTTTCCTTCCCATCCCCTTTTTCCACAGAAAATACACATTTGCTTCACTGATGTGTTCCAAGTGCCTAGAACCGCCTCAGCATACAGCAGGTGCATAATAACTCTTTGCTGGGTAAAGAAATAAAAGTACTTTGCATAAATTACCCCCTGAATTTGTAGGCAACTTAATGGGATAGGCACAGTCAGAGTATACATTTTGTAGACACAAAAGCTGAACCCAGAGAGTAAGATATGTTGCCCCCAAAAACACATGGCTACTCCCTCACAAAACATAAAAGAAGCCCCAACAGCGTCTGTGCCCCCACTGAGCTCAGAAAGCGCTTCCGACCCTGGCCCAGCGCTCTGAGGGAGAGCAACAGAGCAGAAATTTGCAGGAGAGAAGAATTCAGGCGTCCTCTGACTCCTTTCTTCTTAATTTCATCAAAACAAATAACAAAGCATCCGTGTCTTAGCATCAACGAACACTCACTGAATGAAGTCGCTGAGTTAATATAAGGGAGGAACACAGGGCCGGGCTTGGATCGGCGCCGGCCAAGTGCCTGATCCTGGCCGTGAAGATCAACCAGCCCAGGGCTTCCCGCATGGATTAGCAGGTTTTTGGCCAACGGCAACAGGCCAGATGTGGAGACACTGGGATCACAGCACCACAGAACTACCTGTTTACGGCTTTAAGAAAAAAATTAGAAGAAGAAGAAGATAAAGGTGGCCTACTGAACGAGCCAAAACAAAGAGCACGATACCGTTTAATGGAAGAAAAACAAACATAGGTAGTTCTCCTGTTTCTAGATCAATGTGTTAGCTTTCTGCAGACTGCATTGTTTAAAAATAGAAGTGCTCCCAGTTATGTAGTTGAAAGACAGTGTGGCATCTGCGTCAATATTCTTCTGCGGACCCCACTGCAAGGATAGGAAATACAAAACGGGCTCAGGCCGGAGGCACTTCCCAGAGCTCCCTGGAAGCATCCACATTTTTTCTATTAAAGAGAGAGGAAGTTTTGTTATTGTTTGAAAGAGCTAATTTATGAAAAACAGCTGAAATACCCGGTATGGATTTGTATAGCCCGTATTTAATTAGGGTAAAAGCCCGTATTTAATTAGGGCAAGTTTAATTAGGGTAATTTAATTAGGGTAAGTTCAGGTGTGTGCAAGTCAAGCCACAGTAAAGATGTCATTCATTTCCACACAGGAAATAGTTCCATCAGTGGTTATGTACAGACATTAAACTATCTTCTAACAGGAAATTGTGATAAGTTAATATTCACTAATTTCAGCTGGAGGTAAGAGAACATTTTCATCTCTTTCAAGCAAGAAAAAGGGATTTATACAAATCTCCAAATGCCCTGGATCATTAACTTGCTCCCAGCAATACAAAATTCCAAGCTCACCAACAAGAACACTTGTTTTAGAAATCACTCCCTAAGCGCTCTTGCTAGCCAGGAAAAAGCAAGTCACACCTGGGCATGTACCACAGGCTGTGCTCAGTGAGCCTGAATGAGCCCCTCCTCCTCCTTCCTTCCAGTAACCCAACAAGAGCCAGTCAGAAGGCCATGGAGACCTTGGAGCCCAAAGGGGCACCAGGCTCCCAGCAAGCTCTCAATGCTCCTATCTTAGACCTAAATTCCTAGACTTTCTCAACATGAGGGCACCATTGAAGCATCAAAAATGTTCATAGCTTCTACATAATACCTACATTATTGGCACTTATAGACTGAGAAAATAGATGATAAAGTGTAAGATCATAAAGTGTAGTAATGCTGTATGGCTTTATGTTTTTTAATTATAACAATACCTATATGCATCTAAAGAAAGGAGAAGATACGGAGACAGACTCTGTCCCCCTAGAGACAATGTCCATTTCAGGCACAGAGCTGTGAGATTCTCATAGGACCTCACTATCCACAGACAGCCCAGAGGGACTCCAAGTCCACGGGGGAAGCCACATCACAGGAGAGAGATCGGGGACTGAGGCATATGAGTGGAGTTGGGTGGTGTTTGTTTCCTCAAGTCCCTGGATGTTTTGTTCGAAGCGTCTGCCCTATATGAGCAAGGCTAGCCATCTCCTATGTTTGGGAAACACACTGCAGATAAATCTATGTATGCAGGGTTTCTTTGCCCCCGTAGTGGACTAATATTATATCTGAACCAAAAGTAATGATAAATATTGGGAAGTCCAGCCTGAAACTTCAGGAGGCTGACAGAGACACGGTTTGAGTAGGCTCCTTTAGTTACCACGGACACCGGCTTCTTCCACACACAGATAATCGCGGTCTTCCCTCTTCTGAAGCTCAGTGTTTGTGGGAATGGGAACAAGCATGAATAGAGGGACACTGGTGCCCCATTTGCTCATGACTGCCTCCAAGATCAAAGAAAGTATTGGTGACCAGGAACAGGCATTTCCTAGGTGAAATTAAAAGTCTACCCCTACAAATACGGTTTAGAAAAAAACATTTAAAATATTTTATCTGGTGAAACATAGAGAAAAATAAGCTATTTCCCATGGAGTTCTTGATTTTTATAGATGAGAGGGAACTCCAAATAGTAAACATCATTATATTCACTACAGGTTTAAAAAAAAACAAAGGATACCAGTATAAACAATGTCTTCTTCATCAATCACTATCCCGAACTACTCCTGGATTTATGGTATAAATCCTGGTGCCAGAAAAGGAAAAATAAAAACAAATAAAATACAGCAGGCTTTCTCAGGCAACAGCACCCCAAAGACCATAATCAGGATAATTCAGTGTTGATTTGTTGGTAGAAAAACTATAGATCTTGATTATGTGACTTTTTGCCGTGAAGCTAAAGATATTTAAACGTGTCAAAAAGAAACGGGCAAAATTTGGTTTCATAAGATCTGTCTGGTAAACTTTTGCACTACATATACCTTCCCTTTTCTTTTCCTCTTCATTACTCTCCCTCAAAAGTCAGCTGTTTTTAGAACAGAAGACACCCAAAAGTATCATCTAGAACATTTTGAAATGCAGTGGGAAGGAGGGGTTTGCATGTGTGTGTGTGTGTGTGTGTGTGAGAGAGAGAGAGAGAGAGAGAGAGAGAGAAAAGAGTATGTGTGTGTGTGTGTGTGTGTGTGTGTGTATGTGTGTTTTCCCGGGTGGAGAAAATCAAAAGCAAGAGAATATTCTTTGAGAAGGTCCTTCTGAATATTCTTGGCTGTATTCATAGCAATTTTGAGCTGTCTCCAGACTATAGAGCAATTAGGCTAATGCCATCATTTTGTTGTCCCTTTTGTTCCTGAAGCCTGTTCTTTAATATGTGTCTAAATAATTTAATTTTTGTATGGGATGTGGACTAGGTTCAGTGAAATAGGGGCAGGAATGCTATGAATCTTAATGTCTTGTCACTTTGCTCTAAGTCCTTCTACATTAATAAGAGAGATTTGCCAGTTCTTTTTTTTAAAGATCCACAAAATTCACTAGCCTACAGCTATTGATAATAGCTACGTTACTTTGCATTAAATGCTTTCATAAATGATGTGCAAAAGTGCTATTATTTCTGAATATCTGAAGACAATTGTGAATAGTATAGTCCACTAAAACAAAGAGGAACAGACATTTTAATTTACATTATGATTTCACAGTGAATAAAGTTGAACCAGCTGGAAACACTGAAAAGACAAAAACCTCTCATAATTGTTAAATGTGGTTTTCATCATTAGAATTTCTTCTGTAAGAGAACTGACATTTTACCAGGCCAGTGTCCTCATCCATTTATTAGAAGAAGCACTGGAAAATAAAAAGTGATTTCATTTCGAAAACAAAACAAAACTGTCTTCTGCACCTATGTGAGCCAGGGGCTGTGGCAGGCAACCTGGGCAGAGTGGGGGAAGGGGTAGTTGCAAGCACAGATGTGAGCTGAGCAGAGTTGTGAAGGAGGCAAGCCTATAAATGACAAGAGAAATGGAGTTTTAAATGTAACTATGCATTAACGGTATAGAATAGCTGTTCACTATCATGAGATAAACATACAGTAAAAATCTCACTGGAACATTTAAGCAATTTTTTTCCAATTTTATCTTTACTTAGAAAGAGATCTTAAAGTATTGTTTTAACTCATACTAATGAAAGAAAAGATGTGCATTGATCAGTTTTCCTGACCAAATATAATTTTAAAAACTCATTTATATCTGACAAGTGAAGCTCATCATCTCTAACACCAAATGTTTTTATTCTAGAATACAGAAAGTGTTCAATTAAACACATTTAGGGCACATCCTATAAGGGGAGCTTTGAAAGAAATTTATGTTACCAGTGCATTACTTTAGGATTTGTTTCTCTGATTTGGAAGCGTTGTACCTGTTCTGTTTGTTTTAAGAAAGAGAATAGAGTGGGAGACAGTGAAAGGAAGGGAAAAGGAAATGAGGACAAAAGAAAAAGCTTAGTTAAGAATTCTCGGAAGATGATAGTCGTGGAATATTTCTCAATCTCCCCAAATCATCACATAAATGCAGACAAGTACTGGGATAATAAAATCTGAGACAGCATGTCCACTAAAACTGGGTAACGAGGCACCCCTGTGAAACCATAAGTAGCAGAAGGTGGGTCAAGGCGGAACAGCCCCCTCACCTGTGTGGTCATGCGCCACAGCCGGAGGCAAAGAGGACAAAGTCAGCGGTCTCCCAAGAGTAGCAGAGGGGCTGGAGAGTGGGCTTTTCAGACTCCGTTTTATGGGGGGGAAAAGCCTGCTCGGTGAAGGCGTTCCTGAGCATGGACTCCAAATGCAGCCGAACAAAGACGATCCAAAGGAGCAAGTCGAAGGAAGGAAAGTTGAAGTCAGAGGGGGCAGATCTCAGAATGTATGCCACTGTACTTTATACATTTATTTTTTAAGTTGTTGCAAACTATACCCAAAGTTTACCATTTTCGCCATTTTTCAAAATGTCATTCAGTAGCAGTAAGTACTTTCACACTTGTGTATAACCATCATCACCATCCAACCACAGAACATTTTTCATCTTGCAAAACTGACTCTGTCCCCATTAAATACTAACTCATGTCCCTCTCTCCCTGCGCCCCTGACACCCACCGTTATGCTTTCTCTGTCTATGAACTTCACTGCTTTACAAAACTCATAAGGGTAATGGTGAAAACATACAGCATGTGTTCTCTTGTGATTGACTTCTTTCAAGTAGCCTGATGTCCTCAAGGTCCGTTCATCGTGTTATCAGGGATCAGAATTTCCTTCCCTTTTTAAGGCTAAATAATAAGGTTCTGTGTATATATACGCCATATTTTGTTTACCCATTCAACCAAACCATAAGCCCCAGCAATTCCATTTCTGGGTAGATACCCAAAAGAATTACAAGCAGGATCTTAAATAGATATTTGTACATCCATGTTCATAACAGCATTATTCCTGACAACTAAAAAATGGAAGCCACCCAAAATGGTGACAGACTTTTGTCACTTCACAAAAGCAAAAGAAGAGTGATCTCCAGCACTATGAAGCTAGACAAGGCATCTTTTACCAACCTCTCCCCCTTTAAAATGACATATTTCACTTCTAGCAGCTTAATAATATAAAAACATAGAAAAGGGAGTAGAAAAAAGTCCCTACAACACACTATAAAGGCATGTCCACAAAATAGATGAAAACTCTAACTTCATGTTTCTAACTGAACTAAAAGACATTTTTTCCTTTACTCCTGCAAGCTTTTTTATTTTATTCTTTTTTTTTCTTTTTTTAAACTAACATATAATGTATTATTTGTCTCAGGGGTACAGGTCTGTGAATCATCAGGCTTACACAATTCACAGCACTGACCATAGCACACACCCTCCCCAATGTCCATCACCCAACCACCCTCTCAACACCCCCCTCCTCCCTGGCAACCCTCAGCTGTTTCCTGAGATTAAGAGTCTTTTGGTTTGTCTCCATCCCAATCCCAACTGGTTTCACTTTTTTCCCTCCCTAGCCCCCACGACCCTCTGTCTTCCCTCTCAAATTCCTCATTTCAGAGAGATCATATGATAATTGTCCTGAAAGACATTTTTTAAACAGAATCTATAAAAATTTCATAAATGATATTTAGAAAAAACAAAAATGAGATGATTGGGGGAAAAGGGTTTGAGAAGAAAAGTAGAGAACTGAGGAAAGAGTAAAATGGGATTTTTTCAGAAATAGGATAAAATAGAAATAACACAAGAATAAATAAACATATCTGATATGCATTATAATTTGGAAGATGAGAGAAAAATTTATGGTCTAAAGAAGTTAAGATTTTTTTTAAGTTCACAGGAAGTGACAACTATAGAAGAGAAGCAAAGAAGCTACCACATGCTTGCAGTGAGAGTCAGTGAAGGAAACCAAAGCAATAGACAGAAGAAATAAGACCAAGTATCCCTGAAGGGTTTTTTAGGACAAAACTACATATTACAAGGGCACCTTCATGGACCTGGGAAAATAAAGCCATCAGGGATATCACAGAGCAATATTCCAGTAAAGCTGTTGTGTTTTAATGAGAGTGAAATCCTCAGGACATCTAAGGAATGGGACAAGTCATCTGTAAGAGGAAAAACAAAATTGCAATCAGACCTTTCAACAGAAACCCTTAATGATAGAAGGCAATGGAGTAAGATAGTCAACAAACCCAAGAAAAGAATGTAAGAGCCAGAGTTTATATCCCTACAATTGGACTTCACATGCAAGAGGTAGAAAAACTGTCATGAACTCACACAAACTCCAAACTACTATGGCCGTGAGCTTCCTGTAATCTAGAGGACGGGCCGAAAGCGACATGAGGGAAGAGTGGTGACTGAAGGAGGACTCACAGCGAGTGGAGACTGTGCAGCTACCTGTTGTACGGAGATTAAATGGTGTTCCTTCGTTACCGGGGAGAGCATTTAAGGGTTTTATTCTCTGACAAGAAGGATACAGCGCAACTATCCAAAACCGAAAGAGAAGAAAAAATAAACACTGAGTTCTGTCACAGGGAGTGTTGTGTAAGTTAACTGGGTGGCAGAGAACAGGTGGTAAAGTGGATGTTAGGGAAGAAAGGGGCAATGTCAGGGCATGGTGGATGGTGGATACAAGCAGAGAGGGAGAAGAAACGAGGAGGTAATTGCATTACCATTCACAGATGGAAGCAAATAAAAAAAATAGACAAATAAGAGGTACCTGGAGTAGTACATAAAGGATTACTGTAAAGATAATATTTGGGAAAAATGCAAATATGCATACAGAAAATGCATACAGAAAAAAAGACAGAAAAGGTATAGAAAAAAAGGCACAAGAGGAGCCTATTGTGGCCAAATATATGAATAAAAATATATTTTGCACATATTCAACATAATATGACAGAAATTAAACAAATGTAGTGAATATATCAGTGTAAATAATGTAAATGGGATTAATTCACTTTCTGAAAGATATAAAGGGAAAATTATTAATCGGATCACAAAAGACTAATTTCTTATTTTTTAGGATTTATTTATTTATTTGAGAGAGAGAGAGCACATACAGAAGAGGGGGGAAGGGCAGGCAGAGGGAGAAGCAGACTCCCCACCTAGCAGGGAGACCCACACAGGATGCAATCCCAGGAGCCTGGGATCATGACCCAAGCTGAAGGCAGTTGCCCAACCAACTGAGTCAACCAGGGGCCACAAGATTGTAATTTCAATGGCAACTTGAGACCATGAATTATCTCTAATATCCTTCTAAGACAAAGAAATGAATGAATTTTCTAAAATCCAACAATATATGATGAATTTAAAATACCCTTCCCTCCCAGCCATGGGTCCACACACATTTGGACCCAGGCATTGGTTTATCTCCCTTGAAACTCTCAGCTTTCGGGTAATTTTCTATTGAGCTCTGGGACCTTCTAACTGGGAACACATCCTGACCACTAAGGCTTTTTATATCATGACCTTCTCTCCTTGGAACATTCCTCAACTTGGGCTCTGGATGAATAACCCACACTTAATTAAAAATTCAACAGTCCTGGGGCACCTGGGTGGCTCATTCAGTAAAGCATCTGACTCTTGATTTCAGCTCAGGTCTTGATCCTAAGGGTGTGAGTTCAGGCCCCACACTGGGACCCACACCCATTGGTTCTATGGCAACATTTAGCTTATAAGAAAAGTATTACTGTGTGTGTTTTCTGTGATCTGCATGCATATACAGTACATCCACTATGATAAATCTTAGTCTAATGCTGTGATGAGGCTAGCCCTAAAATATGAGACTTATTTCTATATGCTTTATGGCTAACATTTCCATAATGTTTAAATAGAAAGATAATTTATATTAAAGTTAGACTTTATAAGATTGTGGTAGAAAACAAAGCTAAGAAATTTTAGCAAAAGAGGGGCACCTGGGTGACTCAGTGGGTTAAGCATCTGCCTTCTGGTCAGGTCATTATCCCAGGGTCCTGGGATCAAATCCCACATGGGGCTCTCTGCTAGTGGGGAGCCTGCTTCTCCCGCTCCCCCTGACTGCTACTCTACCTGCTTGTACTCTCTCTATCTCTCTCCATCAAATAAATTAAAAAATATTTTTAAAAAGTTTCTGCAAAAGAAATTCAGTCAAAATGAAGAGAGTGTAAATCAAGAAACTCTTCCCCTTACTTACACAGTAGCTGAAAATTCTGATACTCAATGTAGAATCCATTACACTTAAAGGATGCTATTTGTATGTAATTATGAATCACTTAGTAATACAGATATTTAATTATATAATTAGATTTTAAACTCAAGTGCCACTGAGGATTAACTTACTCAAAAAGTAAAACTATAAAAAGAAAAAGAAATCAATTCTCCAACAGTAATCTTACATCTTAGGATTATGAAAGATGTGGGAAAAAACACTGAGCATTTCAAATAGAACTAAATACAGATTAATAGAAAAATGTTGTAAAAATACAGTCATACGGGGCACCTGGGTGGCTCAGTGGGTTAAAGCCTCTGCCTTCAGCTCAGGTCGTGATCCCAGGGTCCTAGGATCAAGCCCCACATCAAGCTCTCTGCCCAGCGGGGAGCCTTCTTCCCCCTCTATCTCTGCCTGCCTCTCTGCCTACTTGTGATCTCTGTCTGTCAAATAAGTAAAATCTTAAAAAATATATATAGTCATACATCCAACTTATGGACAACTTTTTGCTTAATAGAGAACACTAATTATGTAGAATTATATTCATGTCTAGAACAGGCCATTTAAAAATAGAACATAATGTTATAAAATATTGATCTAAACCAAAACAAATAGGGAGTAAGACTCAAATGGGTAAAATAGTAATAACAATCATGGCATTTTGTGATGATTCCCAAACTGAGAATTTACATGAAGATAAATTGTTCTTTCATCCTGCAGTCTTAATATAAATGCAAACCTAAGTTTAAATCAAAGATGCATGCCCTCCTTAATAGCCATCACTGGGCTAACCCATCCCCCTAACCCCCTCCCCTCTGAAACCCTCAGTTTATTTCCTGGAGTCCATAATCTCTCATGATTATTAAGGAGGGCACATATTGCAATGCACACTGGGTGTTATATGTAAATAATGAATCATGGAACTCTACATCAAAAACTAATGAAGTACTATTTAAAAAGTAAATAAATTCATACTGGGTTTTTTAAAAATATATACACAAACTCTGTTTTTTATTTTCCTTTCTTTAAAGATTTTTTATTTATTCATTTGAGAGAGAGAGCATGAGTAGGGGGGAAGGAGCAGGGGGAGAGGGAGAAGCAGAGTCCCCACTGACCAGGGATGCCAAAGTAGAGCTCGATCCCAGGACCCTGAGATCATGACCTGAGTGGAAGGCAGATGCTCAACCAACTGAGCCACCAAGGTGCCCCTCATGATGTTCTTTAAAGTAAACATTTTTTATAATGCCACACTTCCCAGTCTTCTTGTGTATATTCCCTCTAGTGTGATATGAAATAAGGAAAATAAATAATGGAATGTAATTTTGAAGTTATAAGCTCACTCAGGTCATGATCCCTGAGTCCTGGGATATAGTCCCTTCATCAGGCTTCCTCCTCAGCAGGGAGTCTGCTTCTATCTCTCCCTCTGCCTCTCTCTCTCTCTAAAAAAGGGGGTGGGGAGGAGTGAAGATGGCGGAGGACTAACAGGCTGATGACATCAGGTAGCAGGAGTTCAGCTAGATAGTTATCAAACCATTCTGAACACCTACAAATCCAACAGGAGGTTGAGGAGAAGAGCAGCAATTCTAGAAACAGAAAATCAACCACTTTCTGAAATTTTTTCTTTTAAAAAATTTTGGGATACAACTTCTTCTAATAGATCAAAATATACCCTAAATCTAGCACAGGGTTTGTTCTAGTCTCCAGCTTGAGCAAATTCTCTCCACATTCTTTTTCTTTTTTTTCCCAACCAACTTATCTTAAACTCCTTTTTTAGAATTTGTTTTAATTTTCATCTTTATTGTCATATTCCATCCCTTTATCGTGTTTACCCTTATTTTTGTATATATACATGTATATGTGTATGTATATATATATGTGTGTGTGTGTGTGTGTGTTTTTCTTTCTTTAAAATTTTGTGAGGTAGGGGCGCCTGGGTGTCTCAGTGGGTTAGAACCTCTGCCTTCAGCTCAGGTCATGATCTCAGGGTCCTGGCATCAAGCCCCGCATCAGGCTCCCTGCCTACTTGTGATCTCTGCCTCTGTCAAGTAAATAAATAAAATCTTTTAAAAAAAAATTTTTGTGAGGTAGTTTCTTCTAAGAGACCAAAATACTCCCAAAATTAAGTGAGTGGCTCTCTTCTATTCACCAGTCTAATATATATACTTTCTTTTTTCTTTTCTTTTTTTTTTTATTTTTTTAACTTCTTTTTACCCCTCTCTTCCTCCCACAATTTGGGGTCTCTTCTGATTGGTTAATGCACATTTTCTGGGGTCTTTACCACCCTTTCAGTATTTTATTATCTCCTTCATATATTCTTTTCTGGATAAAATGACAAGGCAGAAAAACTTACCACCAAAAAAAAAAAAAAAAGAACAAGAGGCAGTACAGAAGGCTAGGGACCTCATCAATACAGACGTTGGTAATATGTCAGATCTAGAGTTCAGAATGACGATTCTCAAGGTGCTAGCTGGGTTAGAAAAAGGCATGGAAGATATTAGAGAAACCCTGTCTGGAGAAATAAAAGCTCTTTCTGGAGTAATAAAAGAACTAAAATCTAACCAAGCTGAAATCAAAAAAGCTATTAATGAGGTGCAATCAAAAATGCAGGCTCTTGCTGCTAGGATAAATGAGGCAGAAGAGACAATTAGTGATATAGAGGACCAAATGACAGAGAATAAAGAAGCTGAGCAAAAGAGAGACAAACAACTACTGGACCACAAGGAGAATATTCGGAGATAAGTGATACCATAAGATGAAATAATATTAGAATAACTGGGATTCCAGAATAAGAGAAAGAGAGAGGGGAGCAGAAGGTATACTGGAGTGAATTATTGTAGAGAATTTCCCTAATATGGCAAAGGGAACAAGCATCAAAATCCAGGAGGCACAGAGAACTCCCCCCGCCAAATCAATAAGAATGGGTCCATACCCTGTCATCTAATGGTAAAACTTAAAAGTCTTAGTGACAAAGAGAAAATCCTGAAAGCAGCCTAGGACAAGAAGTCTGCAACATACAATGGTAAAAATATTATTGGCAGCAGACTTATCCACAGAGACCTGGCAGGACAGAAAGAACTGGCATGATATATTCAGAGCAGTAAATGAGAAAAACATGCAGCCAAGAATACTATATCCAGCTAGGTTATCATTGAAAATAGAAGGAGAGATAAAAAGCTTCCAGGACAAACAAAAACTAAAATAATTTGTAAACACCAAACCAGCTCTACAGGAAATATTGAAAGGGGTCCTCTAAGCAAAGAGAGAGCCTAAAAGTAGTAGACCAGAAAGGAACAGAGACAACATACAGTAACAGTCACCTTACAGGCAATACAATGGCACTAAATTCATATCTCTCAATAGTTACCCTGAAGGTAAATGGGCTCAATGCCCCAATCAAAAGACAAAGGGTATCAGAATGGATAAAAAACAAAACCCATTGATATGCTGTCTACAAAAATCTCATTTTAGGCCCAAAAACCAAAGATTTAAAGTGAGGGAGTGGAAAACAATTTACCATGCTAATGGACATCAAAAGAAAGCTGGGGTGGCAATCCCTATATCAGATCAATTAGATTTTAAGCCAAAGACTCTAATAAAAGATGAGGAAGGACACTATATCATACTCAAAGGGTCTGTCCAACAAGAAGACTTAACAGTTTTAAATATCTATGCCCCTAACATGGGAGCAGCCAACTATATAAAATAATTCATAACAAAATCAAAGAAACACATCACCAATAATACAATAGGAGTAGGGGACTTTAACACTCCCCTCACTGAAATGGACAGATGACTCAAGCAAAAGATTAACAAGGAAATAAAAGCCTTAAATGACACACTGGACCAGATGGACATCACAGATATCTTCAGAACATTGCATTCCAAAGCAACAGAATACACATTCTTCTCATAAACCGGGTCTCAACCAGTACCAAAAGTTTGGGATCATTCCCTGCATATTTTCAGACCACAATGCTCTGAAGCTAGAACTCAATCACAAGAGGAAATTTGGAACGAACCCAAATACATGGAGGCTAAAGAGCATCCTTCTAAAGAATGAATGGGTCAATCAGGAAATTAAATAAGAATTGGAAAAAATTCATGGAAACAAATGAAAATGAAAACACAATGGTTCAAAATCTGTGGGACACAGCAAAGGCAGTCCTGAGAGGAAAATATACAGTGATACAAGCCTTTCTCAAGAAACAAGAAAGGTGTCAAGTACACAACCTAACCCTACACCTAAAGGAGCTGGAGAAAGAACAACAAAGAAAGCCTAAACCCAGCAGGAGAAGAGAAATAATAAAGATCAGAGCAGAAATCAATGAAACAGAAACAAACAAACAAAAAAAATAGAACAAATAAACAAAATTAGGAGCTGGTTCTTTGAAAGAATTAATAAGATTGATAAACCCCTGGCAAGACTTATCAAAAAGAAAAGAGAAAGGACCCAAATAAATAAAATCATGAATGAAAGAAGAGATTACAAACAACCCCAAAGAAATACAAACAATTATAAGAACATATTATGAGCAACTATACGCCAACAAATCTGACAATCTGGAAGAAATTGATGCATTCCTAGAGACATATAAACTAGCACAACTGAACCAGGAAGAAACAGAAAACTGGAACAGACTCAGCCAGTAAGGAGATTGAAGCTGTCATCAAAAATCTCCCAACAAACAAGAGTCCAGGGCCAGATGGCTTCCCAAGGGAATTCCCCCAAACATTTAGAGAATTAATTCCTATTCTGAAACTATTCCAAAAAATAGAAATGGAAGGAAAATTTCCAAATTCATTTTATGAGGTCAGCATCACCTTGATCTGAAAACCAGACAAAGACCCCATCAAAAAAGGGAATTACAGACCAATATCCTTGATGAACACAGATGTGAAAATTCTCACCAAAATCCTAGCCAATAGGATCCAGCAGTACATTAAAAGGATTTATTCACCACAACACAGTGGGATTTATTTCAGGGCTGCAAGGTTGGTTCAACATCCACAGATCAATCAATGTCATAAAATACAATAATAAAAGAAAGAACAAGAGGAGCACGTGGGTGGCTCAGTTGGTTAGGTCTCTGTCTTTGGCTGAGGTCATGATCCCAGGGTCCCACGTTAGGATCTCTGCTCAATGGAGAACCTGCTTCCCTGCCCCCTGCCTACCTCTCTGCCTACTTGTGATCTCTCTGTCAAATAAATAAGTAAAATTGAAAGAAAGAAAGAACAAGAACCATATGATACTCTCAATTCCAGACTTCAAACTCTATTATAAAGCTGTCATCATCAAGACAGTATGGTACTGGCACAAAAACAGATGCGTAGATCAAGGGAACAGAATAGAGAGACCAGAAATAGACCCTCAACTCTATGGTGAACTAATCTTCAACAAAGCAGGAAAGCATGTCCAATGGAAACAAGACAGCCTCTTCAACAAATGGTGTTGGGAAAATTGGACAGCCACATGCAGAAAAATGAAACTGGACAATTTCCTTATACCACACACAAAAATAGACTCAAAATGGATGAAGGACCTCAATGTGAGAAAGGAATCCATCAAAATCCTTGAGGAGAACACAGGCAGCAACCTCTTCAACCTCAGTCACAGCAGCTTCTTCCTAGGAACATCGCCAAAGGCAAGGGAAGCAAGGGAAAAAATGAACTGTTGGGACTTCATCAAGATCAAAAGCTTTAGCACAGCAAAGGAAACAGTCAACAAAACCAAAAGACAACTGACAGAATGGGAGAAGATATTTGCAAATGACATATCAGATAAAGGAATAGTATCCAAAATCTATAAAGAGCTTATCAAGCTCAACACCCAAAGAACAAAGAACCCAGTCAAGAAATGGGCATAGGACATGAACAGACATTTCTGCAAAGGAGACATCCAGATAGCCAACAGACACATGAAAAACTTCTCCATATCACTTGGCATCAGGGAAATACAAATCAAAACCACAATGAGATACCACCTCACACCAGTCAGAAAGGCTAAAATTAACAAGTCAGGAAATGACAGATGCTGGCGAGCATGTGGAGAAAGGGGAACCATCCTACACTGTTGGTGGGAATGCAAGCTGATGCAGCCACTCTGGAAAACAGCATAGAGGTTCCTCAAAAAGTTGAAAATAGAACTACCCTGGGACCCAGGAATCACACTACTGGGTGTTTATCCTAAAGATACAAACGTAGTGATCCGAAGGGGCATGTGCACCCAAATGGTTATAGCAGTAATGTCCACAATAGCCCAACTATGGAAAGAACCTAGAAGTCCATCAACAGATGAATGGATCAAGAAGATGTGATATATATACACAATGGAATACTATGCAGTCATCAAAAGAAATGAAATCTTGTCATTTGTGACAGCATGTATTTAACTAGAGGATATTATGCTGATCAAAATAAGTCAATCAGAGAAAGACAATTATCATATGCTCTCCCTGGTATGAGGAAGTTGAGAGGCAAAGTGGGGAATTTGGGGGAGTAGGGAAGGAAAAAATGAAACAAGATGGGATCGGGAAGGAGACAAGCCATAAGAGACTCTTAATCTCACAAAACAAACTGAGGGTTTTTGCAGGGAGGGGGGTAGGGAGAGGGTTGTGGGGTTATGGACATTGGAGAGTGTATGTGCTATGGTGGGTCCTGTGAAGTGTGTAAACCTGGCAATTCACAGACCTGTACCCCTAGGGCTAATAATACATTATATGTTAATAAAAAATAAATTTTTTAAAAAATCTATAGAAGCATAAAGTTTGATAAAATAGTCAGTTACGAAACACATACACACTTTTTTCTTTGTTTCAGCTATAACTGAATGGAAAATACTTGAATTGCTGCCATTTGTGCTCTTTATCATTATATGTATTTGTACAAACCTGTATGTATATGGGAAGTATTTGTATAGATATGTATATACACATATGTATATTAGACTTAAAATTCATAATGGGCATTTGCATATAAACATATATACATATATATGGACATATCTGTATATACATATATATACTCACACATACACACACACACATGAAGGTTTAGGAATAACCTTAATTAAAAGTGTGTGAGCTCATATAAAACTACATAACCAAACTAGTAGATTCAAAGTAAGATGATGAATACTGAGAGTTATAATAGCTTCTATAAAATCATATGCATTTTTCCAAATTAAATGACATATGTAAAATATTACTAATGAGCATCCCACCAAAGTTTTTATTTCATTATCTGTTGCTTTAGAGGGAATTAACAATAATAATTCTAAAACATAGAGTGTCAGTGAAAAATTGAATATTTTTTAATGTTGAAAATGAATTATAACAAACATAGCTATAACCTTTTTGGTCCAACCAATGTGACACTAACTTCAATGAAGAAAATCATTTACTGTCTATTATATTTCAGAATGTTTGCAGTATTATTTCTAATTCTAATGTGTACATACATATATATACACGTATGCATAGGCATGTGTTGTGCACACGTGGATAATTCATACATATGTTGACTACATCATCCAAAACTAGCATGAGAATAATTGCAAGCATTCTAGAAAGCATAACTTATATACCCAGCAACTTAGAGAATAGGGTCATTCCTCAGTTTCAGATTCACTGAAAATGGTGGAAGTTAACAAAGGAAACAGGTATTTCTGCACAAAAGACAAAGTAACAATAAAACTCTGGAATGAACTAATGTCAAATAGAATAAAGATTTACCATCCATCTACCCTGCCCTCTGTCCTGCCTCCAACTCTCACCAATTTAGCTGCAGTCTGTGTGGTCAGCTGTTTCTGTTCTCCACCTGTTTATGTCCATTGTATTTCTTATCCTAATTTTGTAATTCATAAAACTGCAACAACCCAAAGAACTAGAACCACAAAGAGTTATTTACCTGAAAAATAAGTGACAATTTCCTAAAGTCTCAATTTGGAAAAGCAAGTGAAAAAATAAATCACTGTAGATTGGGACATCCAAAGGGAAAACTCAGATTTTTCCCCCCAAATCCCTGTAATTTCTTATTCCGCTTTAAAGGAAAATCACTGGATATCACAAACAAACAACATATATGAGTGTAGTTAGAGGGGGGAAAGGAGCCGAAATGGTCAAATAGACCCATGCTTTTAAAACATGGCTTTGACGCTATATCAAGGGATTAGCAAATATAATTTATAGGATTTAAAATGGAATAAAATGTTCAACAGATTTATTGTTCATATGAATTTTGTGAATTCCCATGGAAATCATGATTTATGGCCATCTCAAATAATCTACTATTTATTTTTAATAGCATTGGTGGTATGTTCTGCTTTTTATTTCCCTTACTGTAGGTTTTTATTTTTTTGAGCTCGCACTATGTACTGGGCACCACGTGTAAGCCTGCTGTATAGCATCCTATTAGTTTGCTAAGATTGTCATAACAAAGCACCAAACCCAGGTGGCTGAAATAACAAAATTATTCTCACAACTCTGGAGACCGGATGCCCAGGATCAAGGTCTCGGGCTTGGGTCTTTCTGAAGCTGTGAGGAAGAATTTGTTCTCACCTCTGTCCTTGGAGTGAAGATGACCATCTTCTCCCTTTCTTCACATCATCTTCCCACATGCATGGCTGTCTCTGTGTCCAAACTCCCCCTTTTTATAAGGACACATGGAATTATATAAACTTTATATAAATCATATTAAATTAAGACCCACTCCAATGACCTCATCTTAACTTGATTACATATCTCCAAAGCAGGTCACATTTTTGAGGTTATGGAGGGTTAGGACTTCGACCTTTTATGTGAGACAAAATTCAGCTCATAACAAATGTCTTTTAATCCTCAGATCAATCTTAAAGATAAGTACTAGTATTCACCAGATGAAGGAATTGATAATCAGAGCATTTTATCCAGAAAATTTAGGGTTAGATTAGGTGGAGAAGCAAATTCAAAATACCTAATAAAGACCAGCTTCTCAATGATGACAACAATGATGACAACAGCACAGCCTTCCCCCTGAAAAAATCCTTCTTTACTTGGGAAACACATGTGCGTACACACAGGTACATGTACCTACAAGCACACATACATACACACACACGCACGTGCACATGTGCAGGCACACACCATGCCCTAGAACCACAGACACCTTAAATGGACTTTCTGAAGTGGAGGATATTTGAAAGGGAAATGACCTAAAGATTTAATTTCAGTTGTTCTTTTTACACTATGATGCTCATCTTGAGCTGCTCATGAGAATTATCCACAGAGCATTTAAAATTCACCAATGCCCAGAACCCTTGGCAGGCCAGATGGTTTTTTAAACTCCTTAGGTGATTCTCATATTCAGCCAGGATTGATAACACCATATTATTAGTAAGAATAGTGAAGGGTATTTTTTTCAGATTGAATATAAATAATTACAAAAAAAATCCATGACATTCATGAATAAAAACCTCTATCTACTGAGGGAGGAAAATTTAATTACTAAGCATATCTTACATGTCAAATTCTATGATAAGCACACTGCCATTCCTTTTTTCATAAGGGAAAAGTATTTGGTGACAGTAAAATGTGCTTCTCTAACACTCTGTGACAAATTAGCAACGTGACCTGGGGCCATTCCATAAACACGGATTCCTTGATTTCTCATCATTGTAAGGAAATTATTAAATCAACCATTCCTATCTGTCAGGAATATATGAAAAATTATTAAGGAGAGGGAAAGGAAAGCATTTCACAGGCACAAAGCACTCTACAAGAAAATTATTAACAACTAGAATTACAATCATTGTCATGTATTAGACCACTTGCTACATTACTTAGCACTATTCTAGCCTCAACATGTTACTCAACTTTGCAAACAAGCAGCATTTAAAAAAAAAAAAAACTAGAGAAAGAAGACCATTATTAATAAGAAAGGTGACCTTACCGTATGCATACTTTCAAATGAAGCTAGTAAATATACTTGCTTTTTTTCTATAATAAATGGAATTGACTGAAACACATTATATCTACACACATCTCAAAATCTACTGATGAAAGATGAAAGGATTGAGCTTCCGGAGAAAAAAATGAAGAAAAAAAGGTAAGGTATCAGGAAGGCAGAAATACGCATGCACACAAAAAAAGAAAATCAGGAAAGAAATTGATATTCATTGAGTTCTAATAGGCAGTCCTGTCCTGGGTACCTAACATTTCATCATCTGAGAAATGTAATGCTCCAAGTTTCCTCCTTTTTCTTTTGAAAGATTTGAAGACCTTGGGTCCATTAGTAAGTTCCCAATGCTGTTCTGCTTGATGCCAGGAGCCTGCATGATAGCTAGCAATGAAATTCCATCAACTGAAAACACTTTACTCCCCAAAGCCCAGTCTACCATGGTCTAAGAGCAACATAGCCAATGAAGGAAAGACTGCCGGGGAGATCACAAAACCTCTGTGAGAGCATGACTTTTATTTTGTTCCCTCCAGTGATTGTGCATGGCTCATGTGCATTTGGGCCCTGAAACATGCCCTGTGATACCATGGACATCACAACAGTCCAGTTGACATTGGAAAACCAAAGAAGAGATAATGATCCTGAAACAGGTACTCGGCCACCTGACCTTCTGCTGCAGCAAATCAGATCCAGAAAACCTTGGTGGGCAGCACAAATAACACTAGTACGCTGTTAAGTAACATGTTTGGTGTCATGGACCAGCTTGAGCATCTCATGGAAAATACAGATGCTCACCAGAAAAAATGAACATCTCTGCACATATTGAAAATATTTTACAAGCAACATATGAGAATTCACTGACCCCCTAAAGCGTACCCATTGCAGATAATGTTGGCTGCCCATTCACATTCTCTCTTCTCCATTTCAAAGAGCACAGATTGTACTTTGGGTATAACCTGCCCAACTAAAAGATGACACTTCCATGCCGCTCTTACAACTGAAGCTGGACAATGAAGTGGAAGCAGAGGCCATCGAGTGACACTCTTGGAAATTTCCATGAAAATGCTAGACTCTTGTATCTGCCTTTTTCTTCCTTCCCTTCTTGTCTTGGAAAGCCCTCTCAGTTATGGGACAATAGCAAGACACTAAAGAATCCTTAGGAAAGAAAGTCACAGGCTGAGGGAAGGTGCGAGGTCATCTGTGTTTGGCATGCTTGAGGAACAGAAGACCCATGTGGTTAGAGCTACATGGGTGAAGAAGACAGTCAGCAAAGGGTGAAGGTGGAAGCTGGGGTACATAACTATAGAGGATTTTGTAGGCCACACAGAGGGCTTTGGGTTACTTTCAGAATGAGACACAAAGCCAGTGCAGGGTAGCAAGCAACGATGTGACATATCTCATGTTTTAAAGGATCACTCTGCTTCTTGTGTAGCTAATAAATCATAAGATGGCAAGAAAGAGCTCCATTTTGAGATTAATTATTATAATCCATGTGTAGCTGAATTAATGTATATAAAATTTCAAACATAAAAATGAATTGCTCTACACACACACACACACACACACGCACACACACACATGCACACACACACACACACATGCTTATATCTCAGGAGCAAACCTATTTTGAGTTAGAAGGGATCCTTAGAAATCCAAGCCAAAACCCCAGCCCCACTTGCTCCCTCATTTACAGGTGAGGGTTGCTGGAGGAAGAGATTGAGCAGATGGATCTGGAACTGGAACCAGGTCACAAAGGAGAATGATATGAATCTCTTCCCAAGACACAATCAAGGTACTGAAACAGTGCTTCTAAATGTTCATATTTAAACTCTCTGAGGCAGGAAATGTACCTCAGTATATCGGAAGACCCACTGCTCCCTAAAGTCTCATACTCAGGTGACTAGATCAATAGATGAGTGAGTGACAGAGAGAGAGAGAGATACGGATGGATGGATAGATGAGAGAGACAGACAGGGAGATGAGAGAGATTAGATAATTTGTCCCTGGTATCTATATCTGAGTACCTAAGTTCCATGACATCAAAAACTTTCCTTTTAATAGAAACAATCACTTCCCTCTAACCCATAACCTTAGCCAAAGTTCAACCCATCTCCTGAATCTATAATATCTCGACATGAAGTTCTTGAACTTCTGCTTAACTATCGTCATAAACAAGGAGTTCTCTGATGGACTGGCCTAGAAGTCCATTTTTAGACCACTCTAGATGATCAAAAATATCTCTCCTATTGAGCCAGTTGTACGCTCTATAACTTTCACTCCATCCTCTTACTTCCACACTCCAAAGCCATACAACTGAACCCCATTCCCAGTAACATCCCTTCAGATATTGGAAGACAGTAAGCCCTTCCTAAGTCTTCTCTGTTACAGAATATGTTCAGTTTTCACAAACATCCTCCACGTGACCTTATTTTGAAGCTTTTCTACATACTAGTTACTCTTACACTGGGTCACAGGCTTTCAAGTGACATTGGCCATATGTTTCTTAGAATGTAATGTGACAACTATACCGTGAAGAGGAACTATTCATTTAGTTTAAAAAATATTTAGAGTTCTGCATCTATCAAGTTCTCACTGTGAAATACAAGACATACTCACTAATCTGAGGAGAGTTTCATAAAAGGACAGTTTCACAGGTAAATGTAAGGGTTAGTACCTGTGATGAGAAGGACCACAGTGCCTGACAGCTAACAACAGCAGAAAGTGATGACTTTCTGTAAGCCTGAGGGACCCTGGAGAAGGCAGCTATATGAAGGTGCAGCCTCAAAGGAGTAGAGACAGCCTGCAGAAGTGGACCCAGGTGAGTGAATTATCCTACCTCACTTACATTCTGCACTCTGGCATCCCTTCTGGAGTTCCTGTTACCTTCACATAACTGGACAGCAGGTAGCAAGAAAGCACGATAATGCAGAATATATGGGCCACACTCCCTGGGCACAGAGGAGAGTAAAGGTGGGTGGAGAGTGAACTACTGGAGGGGGGAAGCAGAAGCTATATGATACTCCTTCACTGTAGGTCTCTGGGTGAACATTCCTAAGAATGGACAGAAGACAGTACTCTGCTCTCTGGGCAGTAAACAATGAGCATGGGCTTGTACATTTTCACTCTGAGATGCCTTTGATAAATCTGGACAGAGAGGTCCAATGGATAACCACATCTCTGCAGCTCAAAGAAGATATCCAGAAGGACATAAATTGGGAGTCAAAGACATATAAAGTGTAAATGTAGTTTTAGCATACATGAATTTGCCAAAGAAGATACTGTGTAATCAAAGATGGAAGGGCTTAAGATAAGCCTTGAGGATTTTCACCTGTAGTGGCCTCATAGAGTAGGCTGACCCTGAAAAGGACCCTGGAATAATATGGCATAAAGGTGGGAGGACAATCAGGGAACCAGGTGGAAAGAATGATGGAGTAGCCAAGCATTGTCAAATGCCACTAGGTTATCAAAGAACATGGGGATAAAATATATGTATATCTACTAGACCTAGCAATGTGGTAGGAGAGGCAGGCTGCAGAGAAGGGGCAGTAAGAGGAAAAGAGTGAGTCTGAGGAATGGGAGGTCAAGGTAACATGAGAATACTCAAATATTAATAAATAGACACCCTTGACAGGGAAGGCTGATTATTCCCAAGGTAGAGGACACCAGTGTAACGTTCTTCAGAATCCAAAAGGAACATGATCTAATGTACAGATGGAGGGAATAACTCTTAATATTCAGAGTAGAATTACTTCCTTTAGTAGTACATCAGCAGGAAAATGAAGAAAGGAAGGTTGCATATGGCAGTAAGTTGTAGGAGCTGGCAGTTAATGGCCTGAATTTTCTCTGAGACGTTGCAAGTTACATGCTGAAAGCATGGGTTTCCAGGAGGATGGGGCTTTTGAAGGGACTGTCAACAAAGTCATTGCACAGAATGGAAAGCAGGTCTACCAAGAAATTCTATAATGGGAACAAAGACAATTTAACCCCCACTTCCCATCCTGAGGTGTGCAGGTATGAAACAAAAAGCTAGTATCTTGGAGGCACACAGGGAATCCTAAGGGGACACTGGGTTTTGTCTAAGGCAAAGAGGTAGAGGAGCATTGATAAAGAGGTTGAAGATGACAAGGAGTTTGCTGATTGAGGAACATTTCTAGGTGGTAGAGGGACTGGTTAGCACTAGGTAGCCCTTTACATTTGGGCCAGGGGATGAGGTAGAGAGCAGTAGATGAAAGGACTTGTTACCTTGGGGCTCACCTGTTGGCTTCTGACTGGTAAAATTATAAGCACAAGACATGGTTGAGTCCGTCTTGGTAGATTCTCTGAAAAGTCTCAACATTCTCTACTCACCTATTCTGGGGTAGTGGTAAATGTAGGTGAATATAATACCAGCTCCATGGGCAGGTCCAGGATCTTTGGTCATTCCATGCTATAATCCTGGAGACTAGCAGGACCAAGGCACACAAAAGTTATTTTAGGGGCCAGCTGGGGGGTTCAGTCCATTAGGTGATTGACTCTTGATTTCAGCTCAGGACATGATCTGAGTGTTGTGAGATCAAGCCCCACCTCTGGATCCATGCTCAGCACGGAGTCTGCCTGGGATTATCTCCCACTCCCTCCTCCCTGCTTGCACTGTCTCTCTCTCTAGGAAAAAAAAGTTATTTTAGATGTTTATCAAAGAAAAACAATGCAAAATGTGTCTTCAACTCCACCATATAGCTTCATCTATTTTAAAATCTTGCAAAACTTCAACATCATGACAAGGAACATCAACTACTATTGCAAAAAAAATGCCATGTAATGTATATTAAGAATATAATATTTTAAAGTCTCCTTCTGAAAACTCAGAAACTCTCTAATTCAACAAAATTGAGTTGTTTAAAAGAATCCTGATACTAATTTAATCTTCTACATAAAAACAGTTGGATTAACACAGAAAAATCAACAAATATAATCTCTTTGACTATAGCAAAGCTTTTAGCTGAGTTGTTCATAGAAGAAAAAATCAAAACACTGAAAATGTGTTAAAAGAACAACTTTTTGTACAGTGTCTGCATTCCCAGCTGTGTCCATGCTACCCTCTACTTTGCAATATTTTATTTCTCAGTGAATGAGGGTGCTCACAGCTCATAAGCAGGAAATAGATAAGAATACAAGAAGTTGGGCGTACCTGGGTGGCTCAGTAGGTTAGGCATCTAACTTCAGCTCAGGTCATGATCTTAGGGTCCTGAGATCAAGCCCCGCATCTGGCTCCCTGCTCAACAGTGAGCCTGCATCTCCCTTTCCTATTCCCCCTGCTTGTGCTTTCTCTCTCCCTGTCAAATATAAATAAAATCTTTAATTTTTTTTAAAAAGAATACAAAAAGTTACAACAGAGATTATAATTGCCTCATTAGAATTACTAAAAAGTGCCACGATGGCATGAAAGAGGCAAGGTTACTAATGGCTAGTTACAGCACAAAGTCTGATCAAGGAAGTGGAGTCTCAGATGGCACCCACTGCAAAGATTAAATAAGATTATCTACTTTAGAGCTAAAAACAGTGATTTGCACAAATGAATAGCTTTGGAAAAAAACATAGCTGTTACAAGGATGCTGGTGGTGACAATGATGTTTGGGGACCAAGTGTCCTATAATTAAGGTACAGAAACAGAAAAACAGGTGGAGGCATGTTCAAGGTTTTGACAGTCAGTGGAATGCATTGTTCTGGAGTTAGTCATCAAAGGGCAGCATGCACAGCATCTGAGCAGGGCTGAGGCATAAGCACACTGGGCTTCCAGGACACGGTTGGTCAGGGCCCAGCAGGACAGCTAGAGGAGCAGAGCCACTGGCAGCCCAGACAGGAGGCCACAATAGCCCGGCCTCTGCTGGGGCAGCTGAGGAGACCAGGAAAGACTCTGTGCAACACTTTGTAGACGCAGGATTCCTGGGGTTTTAGGCCTGTGGGTTGAAAGAAATCTGGTGCCATTCACAGAAATTAAAATGAGGTAATGGTTTTCAAAAGGTTTGTGTTAGGTTTTGCACAGACATATTTACCTCCCTTGCACCTCATCTTCATCTGAAAGGGCTCTGGCACCCACCACCACAGGTAAAAGAATCCCAGGTGCATGGGAATGAATAAATCCTGGGTCGGTCCCCAGGATACCCAGAAATAATCAGTGAGTCTGCAGCCCTCTCTTCAAAACATGGTGAATGTTGATCCTTCTGCATGTCCTTTACCAACCCCCACCCACCTACCCCCTTGCTTGGAGGGAAGCATCTGCTTCAAAAATATCTCTGAAAAACAATGCAAACCAATGTATCTTCATCAGGCTTCCAAATAACTTCCTACATACTTGTCCAGAGGCCAAGAGGCTTCCGAGGTAATAAAAACCCTAACTGGCTCCCATGCCTACTCAGTTTCTAAGCCTCCTGCAGAGAAGAGTCTCCTGAAATTACTAATTAGCAGCAAGCACTGGAACACGGTTAAAAGCTGAGACACCCAAGAGGAGAGATGGAACAACAAGGTCTGCTGGAAAGAAAGCTAGACTGGGACACAGGTACTATTTTGAGCTTGCTAATTAACTTCCTGTGTGACCTTGGGCAAATCTCTTGACCCCTCCCTGCATGTGGTGCTCCCACCATCAGGAGGAGGGATAAGGGTGTTTACCAACTACCTGCCTCCCCCTGAGTATTGCTAAGATTACCAAGACTCAATTTATACAGTGCCTGCTACAAACCCAGCGTGCCTGTTCACATGTACGCACACTCAAGATGCACTTCCTAGCATGGGGTTTGCGCAACAGCACCTATATCTCTGACTTTGGGCAAAATGCTCTTGCTCATGCACTGCTAGTTCACCCATTAAGTCCTTTTTCCCCCACCAACTGTGACTGCTCTGCTCTGCTTAATTAACTAAACCTCCATGAATGAATGCTGCATTCTCAAGCTCTTTTCTTCCTTATTAAACACGCTGAAATAAATGGTTTCCCTACAAGTTTTTTTAAGACAGTTTAAATGTGGAAAAAACATTAAGAAAGGAATAAAAGTTGTTTGAAATAAAACACTTTTTTTCCCCATTGCTCAACATTTTATATATCTGAAACTTACATTTGACTTTAATTGGCAAATGGCTGCTGCAATTCTTGCGGATTAGACAGAATCCTAGCTTTCTGCTCATCACAGTTCCTTTCTGGTCTCTTTTTATTTTTAATACACTATGCTACAAAGATTTGTATAGCAGAAAGGAACTGCTTTTTCCCCAGGTTTTCTCAACAAGGGAATAAAAATGTCACCCATTGACAAGAATGAGTCACTGACAAAAGACAGTCTGCAATCACAATCATCAAAAGCTAATTGTTTGTAATGAAAAGCATATTCCAATAGGAAGGAAGGAAGGAAGGAAGGAAGGAAGGAAGGAAGGAAGGAAGGGGAAGAAGGAAAAAAGAAATGAGAACGAGGGGAAGGGAGAGTGGTAGAGGGAGTGAGAAAGAACAAATGTTTTTTTGATTAGAACGTGCATTCAGACCCTCTGGTTTCTCTGAGGAGTGAAGCCAGCACAGTGCAGATGTTAAAAACCTCAGCAGTGGGCATAAAGTTCCCTTTGCCTATAGGGCCCCTACATGAGCTCTCAACATTCTTACTGTCAAGTAAAAGAAACTGAGAGCCACGGGCCAGAACTTGGCTGAGCTGATGTGTGCTTGTGAACTGCCCAGCTGCCTCTGTTGCTAGAATTGAAGCTATTATAACCACCTGCGAGTCTCTTGTTGCTGTCCTTTGTCCAGGGCTGCTGTGGCATTGGCCACGAACAAATGCTCCCTGCTGAACCAGGAAATTGGGTCCCCAGGATGGATTCTGACAAGGAGTTGAAAGACAGATCAGGTCAATTTAAATGATCCCCCTTTCATCAGAAAATTAGATTACCATAGAAGTGAATGTTGCAAAGATGACTACTTAATGAGACCCCCTCGTTTGTGAAATGCCATTCATTTTGTGTACATGTGTCTGTGGTCCCACACCCACACACTTCTCCCAGTAGTTCACCAGTTGAACACCTATCATGAGCTGAGACAGAGAAGGGGGAACAGAGAAAGAAAAACCTGTGTCTTAGAATGTTCAGCCCTGCACACTTTTCAAGCACTTCAAAATGATTTGCTCATAAACCTCTCACATAGCTGTGTAAATTAGGATTTTGAAGGGGCGGGGGGTGGGAGGTTGGGGGAGCCAGGTGGTGGGTATTGTGGAGGGCACACATTGCATGGAGCACTGGGTGTGGTGTAAAACTATGAACTCTGTTACGCTGAAAAGAAATAAAAAAATAAAATATTAAAAAAAATAATAACAATAATAAAAAAACTAAAGGAAAAGATACTCGTGGCTTTAGCTTTGGCATCGGAGCTCTGATGACACTGAAGCAGAAAGTATAATAAGGTTTCTTTTGTGTCAAATTCCTGTTGATTTCTTGTTCACACCTAAAGGAAGATAAGATTGGTTTATGCTGATGGAATGTAAGGAGCTCCCACAGCATATTAGCACATTACTTCAGCCTTTTCTTGTCATATATGTTCTAGGACTCAGAGCATTCCTAAGGAAAGAAGCATCTGCACTGGAGTGTCCCCCCTATAAAAGAAAAATGACATAGAGTGAAGCTAAAGACAATTAGAAGACACTAGATAAAATATATTATACCATTCTCATATCATTATTTTCACTAGAGTAACTTATTAATTTTGACTTTTTTCTGTCTACAATATCCATACTAATAAACTTTATAAAAATAGATAAAATTTAGGAATGGACTTGAAGTTCTGTCAAAGTGAAAAGGTCAACATATCCTCTTTCCAGTAAAACAAATATTAAACCAGACAAAAATATCAAAACCAACCATTTTGAGATCTCTGAATACTGACCAAAAACAAGTAATACATGGCAAATGGTGTACTCGTTAAAAAATGACTGAATTTTGGACTACAGCCATGGGAGCCTGTTTTGCCTACCTGAGGCTCCGTTCAGCCCACCTACTAGCTCAGTGGAGCCCAGGAGATCTCAGAAGGAAAAAGATCACCTAAGCATTATATGTGCTCTGCAGACTATGCACAGAACACACAGAGAAGAAAATTCATTGGCACACAAAGAGTTTGAGCACAAACTTGAAGAAATTACCAGCTGAAAAATAAACTATGGAGACTCAGGAGTGATTTCTGGTAAGCCAGACCAAAAATAAAAATCAGAATTGAAAACAAAAATCTATCTATGAAAGACCCACAGCAAAAATCATCCTCAATGGGAAGAAGCTCACAGCCTTCCCGTTGAGATCAGGAACATGACAAGGATGTCCACTCTCACCACTCTTGTTCAACATAGTATTAGAAGTCCTAGCAACAGCAATCAGACAACAAAGAGAAATAAAAGGTATCCAAATTGGCAAGGAAGAAGTCAAACTCTCTCTCTTCGCAGATGACATGATACTCTATATGGAAAACCCAAAAGACTCCACCCCCAAACTACTAGAACTCATACAGCA
>PISX010017255.1:0-43900 GCA_004024625.1 Mellivora capensis | reverse complement strand
AATAGAGAGCCCAGAAATAGACCCTCAACTCTATGGTCAACTAATCTTCGATAAAGCAGGAAAGGATGTCCAATGGAAAAAAGACAGCCTCTTCAATAAATGGTGTTGGGAAAATTGGACAGCCACTTGCAGAAAAATGAAATTGGACCATTTCCTTACACCACACACGAAAATAGACTCAAAATGGATGAAGGACCTCAATGTAAGAAAGGAATCCATCAAAATCCTTGAGGAGAACACAGGCAGCAACTTCTTTGACCTCAGCCGCAGGAACATCTTCCTAGAAACATCGCCAAAGGCAAGGGAAGCAAGGGCAAAAATGAACTATTGTGATTTCATCAAGATCAAAAGCTTTTGCACAGCAAAGGAAACAGTTAACAAAACCAAAAGACAACTGACAGAGTGGGAGAAGATACTTGCAAATGACATCAGATAAAGGGCTAGTGTCCAAAATCTATAAAGAACTTATCAAACTCAACACCCAAAGAACAAATAACCCAATCAAGAAATGGGCAGAGGACATGAACAGACATTTCTGCAAAGAAGACATCCAGATGACCAACAGACACATGAAAAAGTGCTCCACATCACTTGGCATCAGGGAAATACAAATGAAAACCACAATGAGATACCACCTCACATCAGTCAGAATGGCTAAAATTAACAAGTCAGGAAATGATAGCTGCTGGCGAGGATGCGGAGAAAGGGGAACCCTCCTACACTGTTGGTGGGAATGCAGGCTGGTGCAACCGCTCTGGAAAACAGCATGGAGGTTCCTCAAAAAGTTGAAAATGGAACTACCCTATGACCCAGCAATTGCACTATTGAGTATTTATTCTATGGATACAAACGTAGGGATCTGAAGGGGCACGTGCACCCGAATGTTTATAGCAGCAATGTCTACAATAGCCAAACTATGGAAAGAACCTAGATGTCCATCAACAGATGAATGGATAAAGAAGAAGTGGTATATATACACAATGGAATACTATGCAGCCATCAAAAGAAATGAAATCTTGCCATTTGCAACGATGTGGATGGAACTAGAGGGTATTATGCTGAGCGAAATAAGTCCATCGGAGAAAGACAACTATCATATGATCTCCCTGATATGAGGAAGTGGAGGTGCAACATGGGGTTGGGGGGTAGGAAAAGAAGAAAAGAAACAAGATGGGATCGGGAGGGAGACAAACCATAAGTGACTCTTAATCTCACAAAACAAACTGAGGGGTGCTGGGGGTCGGGGGGTCGGGAAAGGGGGGTCGGTTAATGGACATTGGGGAGGGTATGTGCTATGGTTAGTGCTGTGAAGTGTGTAAACCTGGCGATTCACAGACACGTACCCCTAGGGATAAAATACATTATATGTTTATCAAAAAATAAAAAAAAGTAAAAAAAAAAACCACAAAAAACCCAGATAACTGAGACGAGTGACAGAGCTGAATATAGACACTATGAGCTGAATATAGGGGACCTGGCTCCTGGGGGACCTGGCTGGCATCTGATTCTTGATCTTAACTTAGGTTTTGATCTCAGAGTCCTGAGTTTTCAACTCCATGTTGGGCTCCACACTCTCCACCCCCGCAAAAAATACAGAAAAAAGAAACTAATATTCCTGTATTGATTTCTGGAAGCATCTCTTAATTTTCTGTTGTTAATAAAGACTGTTAACACCCTTAGTGTTCTTTTGGTGAATGGTCTTGAACCAAAACTTCTATTCTGAGATATTTACACTTGGAGTTGTAAAACAATCATACAAAGACCTCATATGCCATTTACTCATCTCCCTCAATGGTGACATTTAACGAAACTGTAATGCATAATAGCCATGATATTGACGTTGATACAGTCAAGATATAGAACATTTCCATCACCACAGGGATCCCTCCTAATGCCCTTTTATAGTCATACCCTCTCCTCACCACAATGCCCTCCTTAATGACAGGAGGCAACTGTTAATGTGTTGAAGAACACGTTTCTGTAATTTTGTCAGTTCAAGAGTGTTATGTGAATGGGATAATAAAATATGTAACGTTCGGGATTGGATTTTTTCACTCAGCATAATCCTCAAGTCTCACTGAGGTTTTTGTATGCATTGAAAGTTCATTTCTCTTTATTGCTTAGTGGTTATTCATGGTATGGATGTATCACAGTTTATTTAATCTTTTATCCATTGAAGGACATCTGGGTTATTTTGGCTATTATGGATAAAGCTGTTATAAACATTGGTGTCTAGGTTGTTTTGTGAATCTAAGTTTTTATTTCCCTGGGATAAATGCCCAGGAGTGCAATTGCTGGGCCAGATGGTAATTTCATTTCAGTTTTTTTAAGAATGTGCCAAACTTTTTAGAGTGCCTGTACCATTTTACATTCCTCCTAGGAAAGTATGAGTGATCCAGAGTGTCTGCGTCCTCGACAGCATGAAGTGGTATTACTAGTATTTACTTTAGCCGTTTTCTGTAGGTGTCTAATGACATCTCATTGTGGTTTTAAGGCTTTCCTCCTGGCTAATGATGCTGACATCTTTTCACGGACTTATTTGCCACCTGTGGATCCTCTTTCTCAGCTTGCCTCTTTGTGCCTGCCCATTTTCTCATTCGACTTTTTTTTTTCTTATTCTTGAGTTTTCAGAGTTTTTAAAAGATATATTCTACATACTAATCCTTTGTCAGATATATAGCTTATAAATGTTTTCTCCTGGACTGTTGTCTTTTCTTCCTTATCACATGTTGGTTTTTTTTTTTTTTTTTTTGCAGAGCAACATTTTAATTTTGAGAAATTCCTTTTAATTTTTCCTTTTATTTTATTCATTTTTAAAAAAGATTTTATTTATTTATTTATTTGACAGAGAGAGAGGGAGCACAGTTGGGCAGAATAGCAAGCAGAGGGAGAGGGACAAGCAGGCTCCCCTCTGAGCAAGGAGCCCAATGTGGGGCTCCATCCCAGGACTCCATGACCTGGGCTTAAGGCAGTCCACCCAACCAATTGAGCCACCCAGGAGCCCCTATTTTTTCCTTTTAATGAATTGTACTTTGGTGTCAAGTCTCAGAATGCTTTGTTTAATCCTAGATCCCCAAGATTTTCTCCTTTTTTTTTTCTTAAGGTTTTATATCTTTACACTTTATATTTTAATCTGTGATCCATTTTGACCTAGTTTTTGTATAAGGAATGAGATTTAGATCGAATTTCATTTTTTGGTTTATGGATGTCTAATTCTCTAGCATCACTTATTGAAAGGTTATTTTTATTTATTTATTTTTTGCATTAAATTGCTTTTACATTGGTGTCAGAAATCAGCTGGGCATGTTTGTGTGGGCTTGTTCTGCCTTCTTTATGCTATTGCACTTTCATTGATACATGCTCTCTCCTTTTTCCATCCTGCTACTTCCTTAGTGTTTATTTTGTTCTTTTTCTATATTCTTGAAGTGGGAGCTTAAATGATTTATTTGAGAATTTTTCTGTTTTCCACTGTATTCAGTTTATGCTATAAATTTCTCTCTCAGCACTGTATTAGCAGTCTTCCACAAATTGATACATTGTTTTTTCATTTATGTTTAGTTCGGTGTATTTTTAAATTTCTTTCCAGACTTCCTCTGTTATTTATTTATTATTTAGAAGTGATTTGTTTGGTTCTAGGTGCTTGTAGATTTTCCAGTTATCTTTCTTAATGACTTCTAGTTTAATTCTTTTGTTGGAGAACACACTGAATATGATTAAAATTCTTTACACTGTTGTGGGTGCCTGGGTGGCTCAGTGGGTTAAGCCTCTGCCTTAGGTTCAGGTATGATCTCAGGGTCTCTCTTCAGGGTCCTGGGATCCAGCCCTGTATTGGGCGCTCTGCTCAGCGGGGAGCCTGCTTCCCCTCCCCACCCCGCTCTGCCTACTTGTGATCTCTCTCGCTGTCAAATAAATAAATAAAATCTTGAAAAATAATTATTTTAACTGTTGAGTTTTTTATTATGGCTCAGAATATAGCCTATCGTGGTATATATTTTTTAGGCATTTGAAAAAATGTATTCTGCTGCTGTTACCAAATGATCTATAAACATTGAGATTTTGTTTGTTGATAGCATGATGTTAAATTCTTCTATGTCTTTGCTGATTCTCTGGTGGTTTGTGTGTGTGTGTGTGTGTGTGTGTGTGTTTAAGATTTTATTTATTTATTTGACAGAGTGAGAGAGATAACAAGCATGCAGAGAGGCAGGCAGAGAGAGAGAGGGGGAAGCAGGCTTCCTATGGAGCAGGGAGCTCCACGCGGGGCTCAATCCCAGGATGCTGGGATCATGACCTGAGCTGAAGGCAGAGGCTTTAACCCACTGAGCCACCCAGGCACCCCTCTCTCTGTCTTTTTTATAAGTTGTTGAGAAAGCAATGTTGGAGTCTCCAAGTATATCTTTGCATTTACTTATTTTTCCTTTCAGTTCTAGTTGTTTGGGGTTTCCATAATTAGCAGCTCTGTTGTTTGGTGTATTTAGAATTGTTATGTCTTCTTGGTCAAATCACTCTTTTATCACTGAAAATATGTTTCTCTGTTTCTGGTAATTTCTTTACTCTGAAGTCTGTTTTATCTATTACTAATATAGCCACTACTGTTTTCTTTTGATTAATGTTGTGTGATCTGTCCTTTTCCATTCTTTTACTTCTAGCTGGCCTACATTGTTATGGTCGAAGAGGTTTATTATAGATTTCATATCCTTAGTCCATGGTGTTTAATTTACTCTTCCAATCTTTTTCTTTTAAGTGATATATTTAAGACATTTGTATATAATGCATATATTGATATGTTAGGATTTAAGCCTGCTATTTTGCTTTTTGTTTTGTTTGTGGTTTTGTTTCTTATATTCTTTTCCTGTGTTCTTATGTATTGAACATTTTTTGGAATTTCATTTTGATTTATCTGTATTGTTTTTGAGTATGTCTTTTTACATAGCTTTTTAGTGGTTACTCTCAATATTAACCAAATATACACAATTCATCACAGTCAGCTGGGATAATCATTTTTCCAGTTTGAATGAAATGTAAAACTTACCTACTTTTTTTTTATTTTTATTTTTTTATCTACTTTTTAAACAAAGGAGATTATTCTTTGTTTATGGTGTGTTTGTCTTATATATCTTATCTACATACATTTGTATCCATCAGATAATGTTACCATTTTTGCTTCAACCATCAGTTACCTACTAGCTGATTTATCTCTTAACTTGCTTCATTCTGATGTAACTAGCACTCAGCTAACCTGCTTTCTGCTCGTCAAACATAAATTGCAGGTTGAGTGCTATAGATGGCGAATACCAATGCCACTCACCTGAGATTAGTAACCATAAAATAGTTACTGTCCGTGGTAGAGCCTGGGGGATAGGAGTTGGGTCAAGTTCAGTGGGGATCAGGGCAATATTTTTGTTCTTGTCATTTTTTTTCCTCATAAAATTTCTTTCTCATTTTGTTTGGATTATGAACTGTGAGAAATTTAGCATTCTTTACCAAAAAAGTACAAAATGTGTTCCAAAAACATTCTAAAAATTTTTTTTTTAAATATTTATACCCTTGCTTCAGGGTTCCTACTAAACCACATAGTATCTGCAAAAAGTAGAGGAAATTGGAGGAGAATTAGGAGGAAGAATTGTAAAAAAAAAAGGTGCCATTTCTCAGGACTGTTACAGTACACCATATGTGGGATGAATTTTCTGCCCTAATCCCCAGCAGCGTCCCTCTCTATGGGCTCAGACTGCCTAGCTATTGCCTGTGACCCTGCTTTGCCCCTCCAGATTCTCTCGGGTGTTTCAGAGATGATGCTTCGTACATAGGAGTGTGTAAAATTGTCTTTTTGGTTCTAGAAATTTTCTAAAGCATCTGCTCAGATATATCATTTTTCTTTCCAGAGGAATAAAATGTAGATTCATTTCTAACAAAATTCAGTATTAATAAAAGCAATTGTAGGTCTTAACCATGCTCATCAAGAGGTAATTTTCAACAAGAGGTAACAGGTACTTTGAGGAAAAGGAGACTTCATGTTCAAAAGAATTTAAGAAAATGCTGCATAGTCTATCCTATTTTTGCATATTTATATAGTAACAACTCTGAAAAGTTATGATGTGAAGAAATTCCTGGTTAACTTTGTTTAATCTAGCACTTAGCCACAGAATTCTAGTAATTTAATACTCCCAAGTTTATTTAACTTCCTAATCGCTCTTTAATGTATTTTTATTTTATGCATTTCACCAATTAATAACTTAGTCTGTTAATACCTATTGAAACCAATTTTAGCTTCTGAGATAAAAATTAAAAGTAATTATTGGTGCCTCCATTATGTAGGATATGAGAGTATGCACTGATGTAATCAATCTTCCAGGCTTTTTAGAGATAATAACAAATCTTTAACTTTAGTGTTACCATCTCCCGTGTAGGAAGTTTTCTTAACCTAAGCCCCATGGCCCTTTCTAGGTCTCAAAATTGGGTATGACATTTTGTGGAAGATGTGTACATTTCTGTGGAAAGGGCTCATTGTTTTAAAATCAGATCTTCAGAGAGTTATGTGACCCATAAAAGATTAAGACCCATTCCTCTATAGGAAGAAGTTGCCACCATTATTACTGTTTTTCCTTTTCTAAGTCAAGGTACTACATTAAATGGCAACTTAGGAATTTAAAGAAGATAGGAAAGATACATTATAACATATTGATGAAGACATTTAACATTTTATTTTTATTTCAACTACCTGTAATGCTTAGAATTGTATAAAAAGAGAGAGGAAGTCTTACTTCTTATTTGTTTGTATTTAATAGCAGATTTAAACTTGATTTTTCATTATCACATCAGTTTCTTGATGTGTTTATTTTTCAATCTGTTTATATTCACAAATAGTTATTAAATAGCTACTATTTGCTATGTATTAGATACTGATGAAATCTTAGAATATAAGTGAGGTAGGGGTGAAGTCCAGAGCTGATGACCAAGAAAGAATTCTTGAGACAGCTTGAGATAGCTTTGGTGCAAAATGGTGGTTTATTAAAGCCCAGGGACAGAACCCATGGGCAGAAAGAGCTGCTGCCCCGGGGCTGTGAGGCGTGGCCCATTATATACTTGCAAGCTGAGATGGGGTCAGGGATAGCCTAAGTCTGTAAGGAATTTTGAAAGCAAGATTCCAGGACCTTGAGGGGCTAGCTGTTGTTGGGAAAAGGTCATTTATTACCATCTAATAAAACCTTATTCATGAGACCCTTCAGATGTGTATCGGTGGGCCATATGCTTGGGGCTGATTGCAAGCACATATCTTGGAGTGTTTAGAGATAAAGGAAGTTCCAAAGGAATTTTTATATGTTAAAGTAGATTTACAGGATCCTGGTTGAGGGTGGGGGCTGTCAGGCTAGGATTGCCTTTTGCCCTTAGCAGAGTATTAAGGTAGAGGCAGTTGAGTCCCTAGAGGAAGGTCATGCTGCCTGTTTCAGGGACTTGTCAGTAGGCTCTAGGTAGTAAGAAAATTTAATAACTTTTCTTCTGCCTCTGTTTATCACATCAATACCATAAAAAAAAGTTCATCAGGTGATTTTTAAAGGATAGCTCTTCTTACTTTGAACTTGACATTTCTTAGAAGATACTTAGTAAAGTTAATATGTGAGAGGACAGTCTACTGCAGAAGCCACTGGCCCAAAAAACATAACAAATTAAAGGGATGAAGTTTTGGCAAGTTTGTTGTGAAGCCCTATGAGTGATCCCTGTTCTTGTTACTTCTGACATCGATTCTGATGCTGTCCCTCGGCTCCGTGTTACAGTTTCTCCCATTTAACGACTTCTTTTATTTGTAGTTTGCTTTTAAATTCCGCAGAGTTTTTGCTCTTATTCTGTGACCATTCCTGTTCATCGTACGTCTTGTCATAAAAAGTGTATGATACACTGAAAACAGGTAGGGACTGTCCTTCATCTGTATCCTTTGAAGTAATGTGGCGGGACTTAGTCCCAGGGTTAACTTTAATGACCCGAGTAGTGTAGGTGGCGTGGGGAATGGCGGGTAGGGCAGAATCTGAAACCTTGATCTGAGTAGCATCGTATTTTAACTGGCAGAATGAATTAATCTAAGAAAATAATGTACTGCTGTAGTAATACACGAAGAAAATGTTTCCTTGGGAGGAAAGCGACCTAATTATGGTAAAAATATTTCAACAGAAACAATACTGCATTCTTTTAAAGTGAAATCATGTATGGAAGTGAACTAATATTTCCAAAATTATTGACACTCTGTACACAATATGTATATTTTTCTTGGCCTTAAACATTTTTTTCCCACTAAACCAGATTCATTGCATTTGGCAAGATTTTTAGAAGGAGCACGAGGTTATTTGTGGGATGAGTATTTGACAAGTTCACAGAATGTACAGATCGGAGTTCAAAGTTGAAATCACAGTACTGGTTTTTTTTTTTTGTTTTTTTTTTTTTTGACAAGAATTCTCTCTGGCAGATTGCCTAGAAAAATTCTGGTAGGTTTCCATGTATCCCACCCAATATTCAGCTAATAGTATAAAATCAGTGATCAGCTGGGACTAACTAATTGCTCTCAACTTATTTATCTGAATAAGACGGCTCTTCGTTAGTTTTGTTGAAACAATAGAACACATTTAATTGAGCGACTCAAATACTGTTTTGCCTAAAAGTGGCACAAAAATATACATGCTAAATTTGTATCTGAGAATAAGAATATAAAATATCATTTTATTATAATTTATATTATTGATGAGATATAGAAATACTTTACGTGTACATGACAGTATAAAATCTAAGTAGGAACTTCCTGTAACTATTTCTGCTTTAATGTATTTTAATGACATGTCACTGGGGCATTCTTACTATGCCATCAACATTTTTCAGTTGTTAATTTATTTTGGTGGCTATGGTGTTGAAACATTATGTCATTTTAAACTATAAACTCTATGGAAATTTTATACCACATTCAGATAGGCTAGACTCAGATTGATTATTATATTGTGAGTCTCAAATTTGATCTTAGGAGTGTGAGGAGACTATGAAATGTTGACTAACGTGATTCTAGTGGAGTTCTCCAGTGACTTTTTTTTTAAGATTTTATTTATTTATTTGACAGAGATCACCAGTGGGCAGAGAGAGAGGAAGGGAAACAGGCTCCCTGCTGAGCAGAGAGCCCAGTGGGCTGGATCCCAGGACCCTGGGATCATGACCTGAGCTGAAGGCAGAGGCTTAACCCACTGAGCCACCCAGGTGCCCCTCCAGTGACTTTTAATAGAATTAAGTACTGCTTTTTGAAAGAAGTTGATTTGGGATTAAGAGTTGTAATTTGTAATGTGTCACTGTAAAACATTAGGTAGAGTGGCCATATTTGTGAATGTATTAGGTTTAGGTAAAAGAAATAATCTAGATGCTAAAGTAGAAATTAGGAAGGCAAAATTTTGTTTTATTTACAAGTTTTTCTTTCATATGTACTATCACACTCTGAATTTTGTATTTAAGTTGGTGCCATCTAGAGTCTGAAGCTTTATAGCAAAGCTGTACATTTTTCTTCATCTAACAGTGTTTACAAACACTACCATCAGAAAAAGTTTTCCATTTTTTAAAATTTTGGAGTTTTATATCTATATGCATAACTGAAATTCATTCATTTTAATGCAAATTTATTGAATATGAATTATGTACCAATCACTGTGCTAGTCCCTCAGAAATTATTAATAACTAAGAGAAACATTCCTGCTCTAGTGGTGTTTCTGGTACAGCAGCAGAGAAGACAATGAAGAAAACAAAGCCAGCAGCCAAATCTCAGTCCCCTTACTTGACTTCCAGTGCCAGCATTTGGCACAGCTGACCTTTTTGTCCACCTTGCGGCACTTTCTTCACTCAGCTTTGGAATTTTCCCAGGTTTTCTTCTCTGGCTGTTCATTCTCTAGTTCCTTTGCTGGTTTCTTCTCATCTTTTCAATTTTTACTGTTGAAGTTCTTGGATTTTTTTCTGCTTATCTTCTTTGCATCCGTGATGCAAAGTATTTATTCGTGTGGATTTAAGTCCACTCTCTGCTTTGACAACTACCTGCCTACTCATTAGTCTCCAAACTCAGAGCTCTTCCCGATCTCCACATTATCAAAATGACTACCCATGAGTCTTCTTGAATATCTGATACGTATAAACTCATGATTGTCCCACCCAAATCAGCTTTTCCCACACGCTTTTCCATTGCAGTAAATGCTAATTGTAGCTAAGTTTCTTTTCTTTCTTTCTTTCTTTTTAAAAAAAAAAAAGATTTTATTTTATGTATTTATTTGAGAGGGAGAGAGAACACTAATTGGGGGTGGGGGAGGAGAGGGAGAAGCAGATTCCCCACTGAGCAGGGAGCCTGCAGGACTGATCCCAGGACTGAGCCATTCAGGTGTCCCCGTAGCTGTTTGAAGAGATAGCATTTACTTCTCTTACGTCTAACACATCTCTCAAGTCCATAGTCGTTTTGCTCTCATTTCCCCTCGTTTCCCCAACTCAGCCATTCTAGCCTCCTTGCTGTTCCTCCCCTACTCCCCATAGGACCTTTTGCGGGAAATCTTGTCTCCCAGATACTCTCATGCTCTGGATCCTCACATTTTTCATATTTGTTTCCAAACTCACCTCAGTAGAGACCTTCCCCGACCAGTTTATTGAGAACGTACACCCCCTTTCCCCACAGCTGTTGTCTCTTCCCTATTTGCGGTTCTGGCTAGGTTTTTCTTCACTGCCTTCATCCCTGACATTCTGTGCATTTTACTTCCTCTGCGCTTACTGCACGCTCCTTTCCGCTAGAATGGGGACTCCAGGGGCAGGATTTCTTACCTGTTCTGTCCAGTTCCTGCCGTCGCCCCTGGCCTGCGGCATCTTCTGACTGGGATGCGGGGCCCTAGGACCAGAACTGCCTCCCTGCAGGCTCTTCTCCCTTCCTGCTTCCTCACGACTTCCTTTACCTTTTCCTCCCTTCCTTTCTTCCTTCTCCTGCTCTTCTTCTCCCTCTTCATTTTTCTTAACAAGGTTAGAGAAGGCAGGCCTGGGCGGTTCGGTCGCTAAGCCTCTGCCTTCAGCTCAGTTGATCCCAAGGTCCTGGGATGGAGCCCCACATCGGGCTTCCTGCTTGGCGGGCAGCCTGTTTCTCCCTGTCCCACTCCCCCTGCTTGTGCTCCCTCTCTCATTGTGCCTTCTTCTGTCAAATAAATAAACAAAATCTTAAAGGAAGAAAAAGGCTTGGAGAAGTCACTGAGTTAGGGCCATTTTTTTAACGCCTCTGTTTGGATTGGTAGCCACTTCGATGATGTGGAAAATCTGTGTCTAGTCTTCCTGAGGTGTTGACTACCTGGTCATCATCGAGAAGCCTCTTTACCTTTAGGGTAACTGCCCATTAACCCTGCAGTTTGATTTTTGCTGCCACAGCACAGTACCCATCAATGCCATTGATTTGTGGCTGCAAAATGTCTTGTTTTGGGAGTGACTCTTTTCCTCTAGCGAGTGTCCCAGCTGCTGCCTACCAGCGAGGCTAGGGTGGCCCTCCCTTCCTTTCCGTGATACTGTGCTGCATTCACGGGATCAGTTATTGTTCGCTGTGGCAGTACATCGTAAGCTCTGTGAGGATAAGGACATTTCCTAACTATCAAGGCCTCGAATAGACCCTTGTTCAGAAAAAGGACACAATAAGTATTTGTTGACTAAAGGAAGGAATGTCTGAATCTCACTTATAAATATAGATAGAAAAATCCAAGAGCAAATAAACATGGAAACTATTTTGTGATAACAAAATATTGGGAATTAGCACTGAGTTCTTCTTTTCATTTGTCACATCTGTGCTATTTCTAAAAGAGTTAATGGTTTTTGGCACAAAATTTCTGGTTCTTATATAGTGTATATTCCATTTTTAAAAATGTGCTTTTGTTCATGTTAATGGGAATCTAGAGTGGTACAGAGGGGAATAAAGTATGTCTTGCTTGCCATCTTTCCCAGAACATTTTTATTAATGTTTGTTTATAATAAAGATATTTCTCAGCTTTTTCCTCATCTTATATGCCAGATAAAGCACTAAATGTCAGTCCACTCTCAAAGAACAAAAATCTACTCTTATCAAGGAAACTTTATTTATTTTAAAAAATATTTTATTTATTTATTTGTCAGAGAGAGACACACAGTGAGAGAGAAAGAGAGAGAGAGAACACAAGCAGGGGGAGTGGGAGAGGGAGATGCTGAGCGGGGAGCCCGATGTGGGGCTCAATCCCAGGACTCTGAGATCATGACCTGAGCCAAGGCAGACACTTAACAACTGAGCCCCCCGTCTCTAGGAAACTTTAAAAAGTATCTGCTCTTGGTGTGGCATGGCAAAGACTGAGCAGTTTTTCCTACACCTGTTGTCCTGAATTTATTCTGTTCATGTGTTTGTTCTCTGCAAAACTGTAGAGAAAAAAAGAGTTACAAAGGGCAAAAGACATGTAATTTCTCCTCAGGTGTTATTTCGTGGAATCAATACAGATGTACCTGAGGGGTTAAAACAAGGATTTTATATGTAGGGGATGAATCATTTCCTTTGATGCGTGGACAGACTTCTAGATAATATTTCCCACTGTCGATGGCTTTGTATTCCTAAAAATGACCTGTGGTGATCGCTAAATTCTGCTTCTAGAAATGGAAAGGTAGAAAAGAGATGTTTGAGGAAAATGAGAACAAGGTCTTCCATTATAAAACTACTGCTCCAATTTGTGCTTTTCATAGTTTTTCAAATTGTTTTATTCTTCATGTAAAAGCACAAATGGTTTTGATGGTTGTAAACAAATAGTTCACTTAGTTGCCACTGATTTAATTTACTTGAAAAACATTCCAATTTTCAGCAAATAATTACATGTCACAATTTCATGCTAAATGTGTAATTACTTTAAAAAATGTGTAATAACTTTTTACTAAAATCTTACGTATGGACTATTTGATCACCAATTTGGTATAATAGAAAAATTACATGAATATATACTAATTAATTCATTAATTAGTCATGATCTCAGGGTCCTGGGATCGAGCCCCGCATCGGGCTCTCTGCTCAGCAGGAAGCCTGCCTCCCTACCCCCCTCTGCCTGCCTCTCTGCCTACTTGTGAGCTCTCTCTCTCTGTCGTAAATAAATAAAATCTTAGAAAAACAAAAAGCAAACAAACAAACACAAGATGATGTTCCAGTCACCTTAGTTCTCATTGTCATAAATGCTGGTTCACAATGCGCCAACAGGTTGGATCCAGACCATGTCATTCGTCTTAAGGTTATTGCAAGTCCTATTTTTTGTTCCCTGAAATCCATGCTCCCCTTCTGGAATGAACGGACTCCTGTTCTGTAGCAGGACGTGAGTCTACAGAGTGACTAGGTTTCCTCTGCTAACACAGTCCAAACCTACATCCTAAGACAGGATTTGATACCAGAAGTAGGGTGCATGAAGTGATGTAACCTGGATACGTGGGAAGCAGGAGTCAGAGTCTCAGATATTGGAAAGTGGATTAATCCCTGATATGCTGAGGCAGAGCATTGATACAACTGTTGCTTGCTAATGTTTTAGAAGGCAGGCTAGGTGGTAACAGAGGCCATAAATAACATTAGGGGAAATCATAGGAAAGCTGCCGAATCTTGATGTGTGTTGGCTGCTTCGTGCTGTCCCAGCAAAATCATAGGACAGAGATGAACTCAGGAGTTAGCCAGTCTGCAAGCAGAGGTGGAAAGGAATACAGTTCTGTTAAGAAAGACTCTTTGTGCCAGGTTAACAAAAATAATTTCACTGAGAGTCCTATAATTTGAGGTCTTTTAAGGGTTGAAAAAGCCAACTCCATCTGTACTCCAAACCAAAGTTACAATTGGTAGCTTGAAAGCCAGTGCCCTAGTAGAAGATAAGCTCAGTGCCCTGCTAGATTTGGGAGCCAGTCCAGAGGCGAAATCAAATTAAGGGTATTGCTTTTCCACCCAAACAGAATTGTTCAGATAGCCTGGACATAGCTTCCATCCAGAGAGGGGGTAAGCAGAGCACACAAAGTAATAAGAAAAAGACAAGCCTCTTTAGGCTTAAAGACTACATCTAGATTAGATCTCTGGCTATAGTTACTTACATGTGGAACCAATCCAAAACAAATTGCCTGGAAGCTTGCTAAGGTTTTGAGGGAATTGTATGGCTGAAGAACAACATCACGGCCTGCAAAAGCCCATAGTGTTCCACTCCTTAGGAAATCCCTGGGCTGCGCAATCTGGACCAACGAGGATCAAGTTACAAAAGCATTGCAGTCTCTAAGAAGAGCAATTTTTGTAACACCTATTTGATTTATGGCAAGGGAGGACAAAAAAGAGAGGAAAGCACCTTTCAGATGGTAGAACCAGGGTTTTTGGAGGAAAATGGTCGTTTCCTCCCACAAAGCCAAATCTGGGACTTCCAGATGAGACTAACCAAGGGACTTACTCCATCGTGGGCTCCGAGAATATCTACAACTCCTGCACAGTAGGATTTGATCACTGCCACACCCCAATAACTGCTATGTGTTTCTCCGTCCCTTTTTGCTCGGTAGGAGCAGTTTAGTTTTCCTCATCCACTAGCTTCACAGACCTCGAGTACTGACTGTTGTTGCCGATAAACCCATGTTTTAGTTTACAGGTTGCCAAACCATGAGGCTCAACTTCCCTATTTAATGGAGTGGCCAGTGCATTATCCAGTGAGGGGAGACTTTCCGCAGGGCGCCTTAACTAGTGAGACTCCAGAATCTTCTCCCTCGTCATCGTCAGTATATTCTATGTGGAGCAGAGACGTTGTAATGAATATTTGGGTTGCCACGTGAATAGACTGGGACAAATAATGCCAGTTGTACCCAAATTTCCATTCTCTCCTTCTTTAACAGAGATATTTGATTTTTAGCTACTTCCAAAAATAATGAAGGCTTCCCTACCTTCTTTGCCATTTGGTGTGACTACATGATTAACATTTGGCCCATGAGATGTAAGGGGACCTGGTGGGTGCAAAATCTGAGATGTTTTTAAAAGGAAAGTGTGTTGTATTTCTGTCACCCTTCCTCCAGCCCATTTTTTGGAACATGGCTAAGGTAGTGAGCTATCTTGGAATAAGAAATAAGGTTGATTTGGGGAGGAGGGTAGAACAACAAGGCAGGAGCTTTTGGCCTTGGCTAACTCTGTGTAGCAGAGCCACCATGCAGCTGTTGCCATGTAACGAACAATATAAAAATCTCAGTGGCCTATAAAAAAAGCAGCGTTTATTTCTTGCTCTTGATTTTAAGGGTTGTTTGGAACAAATTGCTTTTGTACTTTATGTTGTCTGGTAAATTGTGCTTCTTCTATCTCTCATTCTTCTCCTGGAGCCATGTGAATCCCTGAAGGGGATGTAGATGTGTGTGTGTGGCATGAATTACGATGACCGTATAAATGACTATAGTAAGCTATCCCTCGTGGATGTTATGCAGTTATGAATATCGTTTAGGTGAAAGAAAAGTTGAATGATGTTCCTCAGGGCATTTAGTATCGTACTGAGTACAAATAAATGTGCCATTGCGAATGCCAGTACCTGCACACAGCTCTGTCATTTGGCCGTCTCTCTGTGACTGTAGGAGGTTATAGAGAGTGGACACTTAGTGATGCAGGAAAACCATCTCATCCTCCTTGCACACTCGAAGTCGGCCTACTGGCTGGGACCAAGGCTCCGGAGTCAGAGAGGAAGGACTGTTATTACTTATAGCATTAGCAGCAAACAGAGTATTAGCATTTTTTGCACCTGTTCTCTGAGTCCCAATTCCCAGAGAACTATACGAAGAGTGTGAGTGGATAAACGCATCCAGTGAGTTGCATTACAGCAGAAGATCCCGAGTGTAGAGAACCCCAGTTTTTCTCTAACGGACAGCGAGTGGACCTGCCTTTTGCTCCAGAGGGGAAACATTTTATCTTACAGAGTTGGAAGTAAACTTGCCTTTCCACCAGAGGTAGGTGCATCTTCCAAGGCTTTTCACTGCACAAACATACTTGAAAAGATATTCTGGAATAAAGGACAGTCAGGATCTTTGGTAGCTGTACCTGTAGAAATGACAGAGCTGTGGAGGATCGTCTCCCCAAAAACTCTTGCCTTTTTCGTCACCTCCCTGACTTGGTCTCTTACAGCTCACTGCACCGCTGTCATTTGCCCCAGTCTGGCTCCAGTTAACACCGTTTTCTCGAGGCTTTATTCACTCTTGCCTTCATTTATCACAAATGATGTTTTGAGTAGGTAATAAGCTACAGGTGGTCTTGTGGGCTCTGAGAAGTGAACAGTATAGAAAAAGTACCTTTGCTTTCAGTCTAATTGGAGAATTAGATAATAAATAAGATAAATAAATGAAATAACACATAGTGTATTAGATGGTGGCAACTGCTGAAGAGAAAATTAATGCAGAGAAAAGAAAGTGGAATAGGGAGGTTAGGGTGGGTCGCAGTTTGAGAACAAAAGCTGAGGAGATAACATTTCAATACAAATGTGAAGGACTCCAGTAACTCTTGAGGCTATTTGGGGTATCCTGAATGGAAGAGGTCTAAGAAAAGCCTACAGGAAATGCAAGGCCTTGAGTCCGGAGTTGGCCCTGTGTCTGAGGAAGAGCAGAAAGACGCTGCTGCTTATCTGTTTTATGTCCAGCTTCCGAAGTTCATCCCAACTCTGGCAATGTAAATTTATTTTTTTCTTCTCCAAATTTTGGTTTAATAAAAACTTATCAACACTGTATTTGATATCAAAGAAGAATAGAAAGTTGCCTTTTCAAACAATGCTGTTGGTAAATACACCGACATTCATACCAAGTATGAGAGAGCATGAATCTGGACACTTAGTGATGCAGGAAAACCTGACGGGTGAGAAAGAGATCTTGAGACATCTTTGGTTGGTGCAAAAAGGTGGTTTTATTAAAGCACAGGGACCCGTGGGCAGAAAGAGCTGCGCTGGGGTCACGAGGAGGAGTGGCCCATTGTATACTTTCAAGTTGAAGAGGGAGTTAGAGACAGAACAAACTGCCAAGGTGTTTCGGAAACAAGGTTTCTGGAACCCTGAGGTACTAGCTGTTGTTGGGAAAGGTCATTTATTATTGTTTAGTAAACCCTCGGTCATGAGACCCTTCAGATGTACAACAGCGTGCCATATGCTTGGAGGACGGTTGCTAACATGTATGGCCGGGGACGGGGTAGAGGAAAAGGGAGCTTCCAAAGGAGTTTCTGTATGTTTCAAGTAGACTCACAGGACCCGGGAGAGTCCAGCTAACATCGCTTTCTGCCCTTCATGAAGTGTCAGTATGGAGGCAGCTGAGCTCCCCGAGAAAGGTCATTCTGCCCGTTTCAGGGACCTGTCCATGGGCTGTAAGTAGTGAGGGAATTTGATCATTTGTTGCCTTTGTTTCCCACATTGATTAGTAGATCAAAATTTCATTGCAAGTGTATCATGCTGTAGAAGTGGTAACCGGACTTACCTAATGTCACACTGTGTCTCTGAAGATGAATGCTTGGAAGAATCTTTGTTTCACAGAAACTCTGTAGCAAACTACTGAGAATAAAATGTTCCAAGTGGTAAAGGAATATTTGAAACAAAATACTAGGAAAACATTAGATATCTTTGGGCCCTGAAGGTTATGTTTGGTTGTAAGAAAGTATCTATGATTTCTATTAAGAGTTCGTTTTAAACCCTAGAATTCAGGAATACATTATTTAACTAACATTAGAGATGCTCACATAGTGTTGATGTTTTTCTGTAGATGCACAGTCTACCTTAAAAGACATTCTTAAAGTGGTGAGTATAATAAAACCCACGCTGTTAAAATACCATTTTTAACTTTTATTCAAAGAAATCTGATCAGAACACTACTTCATACCGAAGCACGTTTGTTTCCCAAGGAGAGTTAGGCAAGAGTTGATAAAATAATTGACCATGTGTGTGTTTGAGAAGGAGAGAGTGAAAGAGAAGTGGAAGAAGTGGAAGGGCTGGTTTCTTTACACATTTTTTAAGGGGATTGTTGTTAGCATTCAAAATAGTGGATTGGGGCGCCTGGGTGGCTCAGTGGGTTAAGGCTGCTGCCTTCGGCTCAGGTCACAATCTCAGGGTCCTGGGATCGAGCCCCCCATTGGGCGCTCTGCTCAGTGGGGAGCCCACTTCCCCACTCTCCCTCTCTGCCTACTTGTGATCTCTCTCTCTGTCAAATAAATAAAATATTAAAAAACAAAAACAAAATAGTGGATTAACTAACATTTTTTTCAGCTTCTGAGAAGCCTGATGAAAATATTTTAATGGGGACTAATAGAGTTAGTAAAGAAGTTTGAATCTGAAAGAACTAAGATGAGCAAAGCAACTGTGTTGGCTCAAGGAAAATATTTAATATTTTAAAACACTTGAAGGTTCAGAATCAGTATTACCACAAGAATGTTCACTTATATTTGTCACAGAAATAGAAGAAAGACATTTTTAAAGACTGATTGCACCCTTGAGATAGAATCTAAACAAATAGAACTATCTGAATTCTGGCAATTCTGTAAAAGAGCCATTTCCAACAATTAAAATACCAGTGGTACATATTCATTTGCTACCACCTACTTGTGTGAACAAAATTTATTGTTGGTGTTATGAAAAATTAAGGAGATATGGGGCACCTGGCTGGCTCAGTTGGTAGAACATGGAACTCTTGATCTTGGGGTTGTGAGAGTGCTATGTTAGGTGTAGAGATTATTTAAAAATAAAATCTTTAAAAAACATTCAGGAGGGATGCCTGGGTGGCTCAGTTGTTAGTGCCTGTGTTAGGCTCAGGTCATGACCTCATGGTTCTGGGATTGAGCCCTGCATTGGGCACCCCGCTCAGTGGGATGCCTGCTCTCCCTGCTTATGCGCTCTCTCTCTCTCAAATAAATAAATAAAAATCTTAAAAAAAGATTAAAAAAATTTTTATGAATTAAAAAAATTCAGGAGACCATCTCTAGAAAGTCTTGGTAAGGATTTGGTTATAGCCATTTCAAACATATAACCATAGACTAAAGCATTATGTTCACAAAAGAAATTCCATGTTTTATATTAAAAGTTTAAAAATGGGGGGCGCCTGGGTGGCTCAGTGGGCTAAGGCCTCTGCCCTCAGCTCAGGTCATGATCCCAGGGTCCTGGGATCGAGCCCCGCATCTCTGCTCAGCGGGAGCCTGCTTCCTCCTCTCTCTCTGCCTGCCTCTCTGCCTACTTCTGATCTCTGTCTGCCAAATAAATAAATAAATAAATAATCTTAAAAAACCAATATTATAAATATTGGTTTCTTTACACATTTTTTAAGGGGATTGTTGTTAGCATTCAAAATAGTGGATTGGGGCGCCAATATATATAAAAATAAATATAACCATATTTAAACCATAACAAAATTAAACCATAACAAAAATAAATATAAACCATATTTAAAAATGGAAAGTTTATTTACATTCAATATTTAACCTCCCTAATATTTTGTATAATCGTAAAGTACAATGAAAATGCAGGACTTTTCTACCAAGTCACATCTAGATGCTGTCAAATTCACTATTGTGAAAATATATTTTTATGTGTGTCATTAAAAAAAGGTTGTGGGCCACCTCTATATAATTCAGTGGGGGGAGAATATTGAATCAATAATTAGTGGGATTATAAGGACTGAACAAAGCATTTTTCAAAATAGGCAGTGATGAAGGTAGCAATTAGAAAGTTAGACTAAAAGTTGGATAATTTTCATCAGAATAAAAACAAATGAGGTAAATCTAAAGTAGATTAAGGATGATAACTTCTTGGTGGGAAGTTGGAAAAGCTTTGTTGGTTTTTTTTTTTTAAGATTTTTAAAATTTATTTGACAGAGAGATAGAAAATGCAGCAGGCAGGGCAGCGGGTGGGGGAGGAAGCAGGGCGCCGGATGCCAGGCTCCACCTAGGACCTTGGGATCATGGCCTGAGCGGAAGGCAGCCGCTTAACCGACTGAGCCACCCAGGTGCCCCATGCTTTGTAGATTTTTATACAGCTTTCTAGTAACTGAGAAACACATGGAGTGTTTCTATAATGCATGGAGCAGCTGGAAGGGAAAAGGCCCCCAGGGCTGTATCCAGCCGAGCAGCTTGCGCCCACCCAGCCAATTTCTTGCTTAGGTAATTATTTGTTGAGTAAATGGGAGTCGTATTAGTTTGCTCAGGCTGCCATTACAGAGTATCACAGACTTGGTGGCTTAAACAACAGAAATTCAAGCCAGAAGTCCAAGATCGAAATGTAGGCTGGGTTGGTTTCTCTGAGACTTCTCTCCCTGGCTCATAGAGGGCTGCCTTCTTGCTGTGCACACGTGTAGCTGTTTTTGAATGTAGGTGAGGTTGGAGGGGTCTGGAGCCGACGGCCGAGACAGAATTCTAGAGACTTGGGTGTAAAATGTTGGTTTTATTAAAGCAGGGGGACAGGACCCACGGGCTTTAGAAAGAGAAGCCGCTCTGCTGCCTTGGGATTGTGAGGGACAACTGATTACAGACTTTGGGGTTGGGGGAAGTAAAGATTAGGGAAGTTTCAAAAGGATTTTCATATATTAAAAAAGACTCGCTGGATCTGGGAGGCCTTGCTATTGTCAAACCAAGGTTTTTCCCTCTAGCAGGGCATTCAGATTAACGCAGTCGGGAGCTTCCTGCGGGAATGGGACTCTCTGCCTGCAATAAGTATTGCTCGCTGGGCTGCTCTTATATGGGCATGTAATTTTATGCACGCTTCCTTCTGCTTTTGTTTCCCCGCATCACAAGCATTCTTGGCATCTCTTCCTGTGTTTGAATCTTCTTTTGTTTTAAGGACACCAGGTAGTTAGGAATAGGGCCCACCCATATACCTTATTTAACTTCGATCACCTCTGTAAATGCCCTGTCTCTAGTGGTCACGTTCCGGAATACTGGAGGTTGGGACCTCAACACGGGAATTGTAGGGCGATGTGGTTCAGCCCCCCTAGCAGGGGTCCAGCGGCGCAACTGAGACTGTTGCCAGGAGCTCGTTTTCAAATATTTAGTTGAGTTTATATTCTGTGTAGGAATGATTTTCAGGTTATTCAGTGATGATAGAGAAAACAGTTCTGTCTGGTACATTATTATCTAATTATCTACTTTCAATGAAACTAACTTTTGAAAATGCTTGATTTAGAGTTTGTTTTCAGTCTTTTGACAACATAATTGATCCCTTTCCTCTTTTGACTCTTTTACACAAGGATAGAGAGTCCCAGGGATACATAAGCTTAATTACATAAACTCACTCTCAGTTCGGTGCTCCAAACCCCTGTGCCACTGAGAAGATAGAGCTTCCTTTGGGGCTGACTGCATCGAGTTGACTGGCCTGTGAGCGATTAGATCCCGTCAGACCTAAAGCCTGAGCCTGTTATTCAGAAACTTGTTCCTAGGAAACGGACTTTCTACCCCGTCCTGCAGTAGCAAACACTCAGGAATGTGGCAGGGATGTTACCTGTTCACTTGTGCCTCGTGGGCCCAAGAAGAGTTGGTGGAGATTGGAAGTATAAACCCACCAGAAGAACTATAAAAGCAATTTCTAGAAGGTCTTAGGAGATTTTTGCCCCACAGAGACTTTTTCCTCATGATAGATGGTTTGTGGGGCTTGGAGACTGGCAAGCCCGCCCTCTGCCCGAGAGTGCTGCTGCCTCACAGATGGGGTGGATAATGACCCGCATGTTGAAACCTGAATTCTTTTCTTAGATGAAAGGAATCTGTAGCCTTCACATGGCTCTGTGGGTATCTTTTGTCAGCCCAATCACACCGTTGGGGCAAACAGGCCCTTAGCTAATCATTTTATTCCCCACTTGTTGCTCTTCAACGGAATAAATTATGGGACGAGGGAATCCAAACTACTTTTTTTCTGGCTGCTGCCATTTCTGGGAGAGCGAAGTGGATAAAATCCATTTTAGAATCTCTTTTGAGACTTTGTTGGTCTCTTAGGTTTGTAAAGGCCGTGAGTAACCTGTGTGGAACTAGCTGAGTTACGTTAACTGCTGCTGTTTGGGTTAAGACTGTTGTAAAATGCACTTGATAGTTGGTTATTTTAGATGACAGAAATTTAATGCCTTTTGGAGCTAAAGCTATTATTGTTAATATTGTTAACATTAAAAGGGCCATTAAATAAGCTGAATGAGAACAATGTGGTAGAACAATAAGTTTGAAAAATAATGTAATTAAATTATTACATTTTACTTGATTACTTGTTAAGCAGTAGAAGTTGTGAGGTTAGATTATGGGATTTGTTTGAAGGGATATAACACATTTCCCCAAATGAAAACATCTGTTCACATTGGTGTTTTCCATTAGTCATCTTCAGAGATGTTAATTTAACTTAAAAACAATTCACACTACTCTGTTGATGATTAATTTTAAAATGATGTTTGCATTATTAGTTGAAGTCAGAGACACCATGGAAAAGGGTAGTAAAAACAGATGGCCACGATGATACATTTGGTTCTTAGAAGTTTCCATTAAAGCAGCCCCTGCTGTTTCCATAGGGCTTGAGAACAGAGGAGAAACTAAAATTAGCACAGGCGATTAAAATGCCCTATTCAGAGTCAGTGCAACCCCTGATAGGTCTCATAGAAACTGCAGCCTTACCGGGTTCCACGTGATTGACGTAACTTACACCTCCACGGGGCTTAGGAGGAAGCAGTGACAGTTCAATCCCTTCTCTTTATTGATATTTAAGGAAAGGTTTTAAAAGCAGAAAGACTGTTAGAACAGATCATGCTTTTGTCTCCTGAACCTGGCATATCACAAACAGTCCGATTTTCAATAGGCAGAGGAGCATTGCTCTGAGCATTCCTGCAGAGACAATTAAACTCCTACAAGAGTACTCAGACTAAGAGGTGAGTTCTTCCATATCAGTCGCGCTCAAATTTCCCTGCCTGTATCCTGTCCTATAAATCTTCAGTCAGTGGCATGGCCCAGTAATTTAAATTTTTAACAAGCTTTCCAAATGCTCTAAAGAATGATTTAAAAACTTTCTCCTATACCTATTCCTCAAGTTATCCCTTAAAAATAGTCCTGCAACCTTAATGTTCATTTTTACCCACTTAGCTATTTTCCTAGCATTTTCGCTTTATAGCAGTTTAAGAGGTCAGAAAAGATTTTTGGCTCCTGATGGATGGCATGCTAATCGCAGTGCTCTCTGTCCTTTACCATCTCAGACACGCCTCACTTAAAGGGATTGAAACACATTAACACCTCGTAATGAAGATAACAGGAGGTGAGTGTTAATAGTTGACCATTTTCAACAACTCTCTGGCAGACAGAAAACAGTCTGGGGAGAGGTATTAGAAGAGACAGAATAGAAGGGCCAGACCCCACGGGAGAGTTACCTGCACTGCTGTATCCTGAAGAGATTCAAGACTCAGGAACACCAGGTCTGATGAAGTGTAGGAGTGAAGAGTGAGTTGACAAAGAACATTAGAGACCTACTTATGAAAGGTTACAAGAAACTTACACTTCACATGCCACACAGAATACCTAACAATGATTATCAGTCCACTTAGGCAAAATACTGGAGGGTTCTTCCCTTCAGAAATAAGTGAAGAAGTTGCACGGGACAACTAGTGTGGGAGTTGGTGCCCCGATCAAAGATCTCAACATTCTGGGACATCGGCATTCTCAAACATAAGGACCTGCTCGTCACCAAAAAATCCCACCAGCAAACATCCACTTATTTCTATGTACTGAAGTTTTTATCATATCATTTTTGAATGTACATAGACAACTATGGTTCAGTAGGTATTTGGGGAAGCTGGAAACATAAGAAAAAAATAAAAAACAAAAAACAAGATAAGTGTGTAAAAAAATGCCCACAAATGTTCACATAGGCACAAATGAACCACATACTTATTCAAATTACATGGAGATTTTGGATCCTTATTCAAATTATATGGGGATTTTAATGGGGATTTATTTCCCACCATGCAGTCATACACACTTCTAGACTTTATTCAGTGTTCTTAAAAACAATGATACAATAGCAATGCTTGGAGAACAAAACAAACAAACAAACAAAAAATTTAAAAAGAGAGGTGCCATACAAGATTTAAAAAGTGGACCAGTGAAGTTGTGAAAAAGTTCTAGATTTTAGAAAAAAATATATCGAGTGACCTATATCTTTTTGTAACATGCAGCCCCAGGGAATAAACACTTCCTTGAAATATGTTTAAGTTTTTTTTTTAAATTAACATATAATGTATTATTTGTCCCAGGGGTACAGGTCTGTGAATCATCAGGTTTACAAATAATTTCTTTTTTAATGTTTAATTTTTTTCAGTTAATTTTTTCAGATGAATTTTGGCAGTCAGCAGTATATAATATTCAGTGATTCACATGTCAATGAATTATGCTTTATTCATTATAAGAATTGATTAAGCATCTACTATATGTCCATCATTATTCTAAGCACCAAATAGTAATAAAAACTGATCAAAGCATATAAAAATATCTGTATCCATGGAGCTCATGTTTTAGTTGGGGAAGATACACAGTAAACAAAAACCAAAAATATAGAATAGATAGTCTTAAGTGCTTTGGGAGAAAAAGCGTGTAAAGGAGATAAGAAGGTGTTGGCTGTGTGGTTGTAGTTTTAAAAAAATTGATCAATAAAGATCTAATTTAGAAGATGACATTTAGGCAAAAAGGAACCAGGGTAGGAAGCCATAAGAATATAAGAAAAGATACTCACATGCAGATAGAGAAACGACCCAATACTCGAAGGCAATCGCCAACTTGATGTGCTCGGGACCTTGTGAGGAGGCTGTTAAGGCTGGCATGTGGAGTGATTTAAAGGAAATAAGCAGGTGGGGCAGATTCATGACATGCCTTATTGTAGACTTCCACTGTTGAGATATGAAACCATTGGAGGGCTTTGCTCAGGGGGGGTGACAAAATCTTAAATAAAGGATCACTCTCTGGCTGTCATAAGAATAGATTGTAGTGGGGATAAAATGGAAGCAAGGATATCAGGAAGAGGCTATTGTAATAAGCCAAGCAAGAGATAATGCCACATGGACCACGATGGCAGCAGTGAAGGTGGGCAAGGTTATTTGGGGTCTGGATGTATTTTGGAGGTAGAAAAAATAGGCTTTTCCAAGGATTGAGTGTAAGGCGTGAAGAGGAGAAAGACTCAAGGATGACTTCAGGTGTTTTACCGAGCACTGGAAGGGTGAAGTAGCCATTCAGTGAAGGAAGGCAGTGGGAGGGGGATTTTATGGAATTGAGAGTTTGTGTTTCAGACAGATCAAATTAGAGATGCCGTGTAGAAATCCAAGTGGCAATGGAGAGCTTGGCTGGATAAGCATTTTGGAGTTCAGTGGAGAGTACTGTGTTGGAGATATTAATTTTTGAGTCACACAAGTATGGTGGTATTTAAAGTCACATGAATCAGTAAGATAGAGAAGAGATACAGGGAATGAACCCTGCAACCCTCCAACCCATAAAGGTTTGCTTGGCGTTGAGGAAGAACTTAGTTGCAGAGGCCAAGAAGGGTTACCCAGAAAGAGAACAAAGAGAATGTGGTGTTCTAGATACCAAGTGAGGAAAGTATTTTGAGGAGGAAGCAGTGACCAATCATTCCAAATGCTTTTATAAAAATGTTTTCATCGGCAAATGGGTAGTGGTTGTGCTCTCATTATTTTATGAGGCTATGGGAGTACATAAAAATGGGAGAGTTATACTGCACAAGTAGTTTGCATTATACCAAAATGTAGCCACTTCAAATACAACTTTGAAGTAAGCAGAGTAGAAATAAATTACTGAGTTAACCACTAAATTGAAAGGCAAGGGTAGCACTACTTGATGATCCACAGGCAGCATATCCTCCCCCCCACCGCCCCCCGCCAGCCCCTCCCTGCCAATAGATCACATGGGAAATTGAATAACTGTCTTTATTATTTGCCTATGTCCTAATAGCACCTCTGAAACCTGGAATCATTATTGGGGTATGTTGGAGAGTTGTTTTGGTAATTTCCCTAGTTAGGAGAAGGGAGTCAAAGAGACTGTCTTTTTGGTGGTGTTTAAAAACATATTCTTCTGAGTTTTCACACTCATGCAAATTTGAATGGGTGACAGATGTTTATTCACTGAATTCCTTTGGCTCAGATGAATTGTCAGAGTAGTAAGAAATATTCTTATTTTAATACATTCTTTGAGTACCTAGAATGCTGTCAATACTTCATTTATTCTAAATATATCAACATGTGGTAAGTTAACTTGTTGAGCTCTTATTTGTTGGTTCTAAGGCTTTTATTTTCCCTTATTTTTGTAAAGGCTTCTCCTTGGGCGTCCTCAAGGGGAGAGAGAGCTCTTCTTATTTTGAAAATAAGGAAAATGCAGAACAGCACTTATTCCCAATTTAGTAGGATAGACGTTGTCAGATCTTTTGAGGAGGAAGGGAGGAGTACTCCATCCACTTTGGAGGAGTACCAGGCACAGTGGGCCCAGCATGCCTGGTGCCCAAGGGTAGAGAGTCCCGTACTACAGATTTCGTACCTCAGGTGTGACACAGGGGCTGCCATCAGCTTCCTGGGCCCATGTGGCTGGAGCCAACAAATGCCATTCTTTTGTGACTTCCAGGAGGTACTGGATTAAATTTATGTGCTACAGATCTATAGGGTACCTTTCATACCTTTCCTTTGATTCCTAGGCTACTGCCCCCAGACCCAAGGTTTTGTAGTCATCGTTTTTCTCCTAAGCCAACACTATTTTGCCAGTTCTTCCCCACCCCATGGGTCATTTTCAGATGTCTTCCACGGCCTTCCGTAACCACATTCTACCATAATACTCATTTGTGAAGAATGCTTCATGCAACATCTTTGCCCTAACTGAAGCTAGGCCCTCTGCTGAGGCCATGATTTTTCTGGCAACCATCTACAATGGAGACTTCTTATCCATCCCATGTATCACAGGGCTTCTAACTCCCTGTTTCTGGACCATTTCCTGCATCTTCCAGTAAAAATCCTCCTCCTGCTTTGAGAATTTTTCCTGACATTCATCCTTCTGTGGCACATTAATTCATTTCTTGTGTTTGTTGAGAACTTTGGCACTTAGGTCACAATTTTACTTTTCACTCCAAGTGCTGTCATTTTTCATCATTACTCTCTGTGGTTCACACAGCTCTGAAAGTTCACAGTTCTTACAGTAACCTGCTAGTGGCTACATCCTGGACCCTCATTCCAAACATTCCTCTGTCTTTGGACTCCAAATTCTACTGTCTTAACCTCTGGTTACAGTCTCCAATATTTCTAGTTTTCTCACCCCCTACTCATCAGTCTTAATCTTCAGTCCCTTAACTACATCAAGTCTCTTCCTCCCTTTCTGGCTTAACTTCATTTTCTCTTACTACTAAAATCTTCCTTTGCCTGCACTCCCAACTTCTTAGTCTGTCTCTGCCTTTCCCTCTTTCCTTTTTCCTCTGTTCCTTCATTCGTATGTTTCCTCCTTCTTTCCTTCTTCTGTTTGTCTCTATCTTAGCTTCTTGAAACCCGCCTGTGTCAGAAACTGGCTCATGGTTTACCAAAACCTCTTTTCTTCTTAGCACACAGGCATGTGTTAGGTTTTGGAATGTATCTGAGGTCTGGGCAGTGGGTTGTGAGTAGAAATGATGTGTGCCACTTCTTGGTCTGGGCTATGTGAACCTCTGGTATGACCTTCCGCCATCTCTCCCATTTCCACATGCTGATTGAATGACAATACCCAAGAGTGTTCTTGGAAGTCACATGCTGAAGGTGGGTGATTATTCACTAGCTTGACTCCCTAAATAAATTTATGAATAAATCCCTACTCCTATTCTGAAAAATTTCAAATCAGTGAGAAATAATTTCTATTTTGTTAAATCATTACAATTTCTAAGTTAATCTGGTATAGCCATGAGTGTTATCATAACCAAAGATAAATCCACACCTTTGCCTTTTCTCTTTCCATATTTGGTCTGCCACTGACGGCCACTGGAGAAACTTAAACCATCTTGTGGATTTGTACCAAAATCTACCATCTTCAACTTTAGCTGGATTATTAGTTGTGCTCAGCAATCATGCTATGTATCATATCGCTTCTTTTTTTCATTGCCTTCAATAAGTACATCTTTACCATGAACATCCTCATTTGGGTGTACGACTTGTATCCTATGCCACAGAATTAGGGAGACCTTGAAGTATGAACTTTTTCAAACACCTGTCCCCTTCCCTCCATCTACAAACATGTCTGCATTCATCATGAACACTTTACCTCCTTTCTTTGAAAGAGGATTCTCTTCTTGAGGCTGATGACTCCATTTGGATCTTCACCCCATTGACCTTCATAGAGCCTTTGGTCCATCTGGAATTCTCTACAGGGCAGCATTTGTGCTAATTTAACCCATCCTTGGATCCCCAGCACGAAGTACAGTACATGACATACACTTGGTATTTAAAACAAGTTTCTTGGATGAAAAGATAAATGCATTTCCTTTGCTGTGATTTCAAAACCATCCTCTCCACTGACACTTTTCTCCTCAGTAAATAGTTAATTCTGTTCCTATGAAGAACAAATCAAGTAAATAGAACCTCCTTGAGCTTTAAGCTCCTTGAACTCCTGCTCCATTTCTCTTCTCTTCATGAGTAATCTCTCTGAGAAGTTGTCTATATGCACTCTTGTCAGCCCACTATAGCTAGATTTCTGTCTCTGTCATCCCACTAAGCTGTGTAGGCTAAGTTCGCAAAAACTTTGTAGTTCTTAAGTTAAAATTACATCCACACTCTTTAGGCCTTAGTTTTCTTGATTTCTCTGCTCGATTTCACACTATTGTCACTCCCTCGTCCCCACCCCATACATTGTTTTCGGCCCACAGTTTTGGTTTTCTTCTTCTCTTTCTACCGTTCCCCTTTCACCGTCAGTTTGTCTATTAAATGCAGGTGGGTATTTACCTGCTTTCTTCTCTTTATAGACTCCAAGTGATATCCTCTCACCCAGGGTTTCCCAATTTACTACAGCCCCCACCTTTGTCCAGTTTCTGATCTGTTTATTCAACTACCGGTGGGATGTTTCTGAATGATCCGTAGCTGCTTCAAACCCAACGTGTCCAAAGTGCACTCATCAGTCTATCACCCAGGGAGACTTCCTCTTCTTCCTAAATTTCCATTTTCAATGCATAACAAAATCCTTATAACAGCATATACTGGACATTTTAGTTAGTTTTTAAATTTTCTGTAACAAACTCTACTAAAATCTAGAGTGCTTAATATAGCAGTGAGGGCAGGAGAAGGTGACTCCTCAGGACAACAGAATAGGACTAGGTGACTATCTGAGCCAAACCCAAAGCAGAATAGGACCTAAGCACATCAGGTTATTTTCAAGTTGTAGATCTGAGGAAAGAAACCACCTGCCCTCCCCCAAACAGGGAGTGGGACAGGAATGATCTTCAGAACCTATCTTTTGGCAACACTAAGTCAGAATAAAATGACTGAAAATTTTAAAAATCTTTCTAACTTAAGATTTATTAAACTTTTATAAAACAGAGGAAACGAAATACTAGATGAAAGACCCAGAAGAAACGCAAAACCCTGAAAATCACCTATATAGCAAATGGCTGTTTTAAAAGCACTGTCAGAGGAATGAATCAATTAGGAATGAATATGCTACAAAATTATTTGAAGAAAGAAGACGAGATATGATGAAAGGAGACCCTCTGAAGAATTTCACAAAGAGAAGGAAATGACCTTAAAGAGATGAAATACAGATATTTAGTTGAAATAATTCTACATCTTTCTAGTTCTTCATATCTTCTATGTATTAGTCTACTCAAGCTGCCATTAAAAAAAAATACCATAGGCTGGGTGGCTTAAACTACAGAAATTTATTTTCTGCCAGTTCTAGAGTCTAGAAGTCCAGGATCAAAGTGCCCTCAGGTTGTTCCTGGTAAGGCCTCTCTTCCTGGCTTGTAGATTGCTGCCTTCTGACTGTGTCCTCACAGGGCCTCTTTTCAGTGCACATGCAGAGAGAGGGGGAGAGGTGGATCTGGTGTTCTTTTCTCCTTTTATTTTTTTTTATTTTTTTATTTTTTTAAAGATTTTATTTATTTATTTGACAGAGATCACAAGTAGACAGAGAGGTAGGCAGAGAGAGAGCAGGAAGCAGGCTCCCTGTTGAGCAGAGAGCCCGATGCAGGACTCGATCCCAGGACCCTGAGATCATGACCTGAGCTAAAGGCAGCGGCTTAACCCACTGAGCCACCCAGGTGCCCTCTTTTCTCCTTTTAAAGGCACACTAGTCCCCTCACATTAGGGCCCCATCCTTATTTAATCTTCATTACCTCCCCAAAGGCCCTGTCCCCAAATGCATTCACGTTGGGCATTAGGGCTTTGACATATGAATTTTGCTGAGACACAGTTTGGTAAAAAACATTATACTAAACAGAGAAGAGATTCAATGAAATGATGTTTTGCCTACGAGGTAGTAGTATTATTCTATGGATTGGCTCACATGACCATCCATTAAAACTCTGCCAATCAGACGTTGTCTTCATTCTCTACAGATGTCTGCAGTATTTCGTATTTAAAGTTAAAACTGATTTTAAATTAGACATGCATGAAAGTATCTAAATGATCATGTTATTTTTGGCCACTTTTGACTAAATCACAAGAAAACTAGTTTTGACTCTATTTTGTAAACTTAAAATAAATAAATAAATAAATAATAATAATAAAATAAAATCCCAGTCAAGAATTTCTATGCCAAGTTTAGGCCTGCAGCCAATGTTAAGACAAAATTATAACTCCCTAAAATGAGGGAGGTTGCTCGCTCCGTAACATCACTGTGCTGCCAGTTGCTTACTGTAATATTTACTTATGTTCCTAGCACTTAAGCTAAAGGAAACTGAATGCAGCTGCATACTTAAAGACACATGAAACCATGTGCTGTATTTTCTATGCATTTTACTCTTTTCAGCATTTACTAAGAAAATGGGTGATTTGTACCTAGAAGTAAAAAAAAAATGGTGACATTCTTCAGCCACTCAAAACATTGCAATACTATAAATGTTACACTCACAGTGTGTGATGCAGAACTTTAAAAACAGTGAGTGTCTTTCAATTTCCCAATATTTAGAACTTTGCTCCCAGCATTTCAGAGCTTTACAGATGAGGTACATCGTCCAGGATTCCAAACTTCAAAGACATAAAAAATAAACTGCAAACTAGCAAACTTTTCGTTTTTGTTTTACTTCTGCTATTTTGCTAACCTTTCCTTTTAAACACACTTTTTCTTGCATTTGCCACTTGCAGATAAAGTTAGTAGTACTAAAATAATTCATTTTTAATAAATTCTAAGTGTTAAGCTTTCTGTGAGTTGGACCAAATAACATAAAAATTGTAAACTCCAGAAATTTTTTAGTTTCTTCAACCTTGTCATAATATTTTGACATCTTCTAGTGAGCTTCATTTTAAAAAGGTACCTGGAATATTATTGACTAATAGAAAAACAAAGATCCTGTGAACTGCATAGAATATGTATGTCTTTTATGTTTTCAGTTATTTAATTTTTTACTCAGGCAAGATAAAAGGGACAAGTTTTTTTTTCCTTCTATAATGAGCATAATCCTTTTATTAAAAATAGTAAAATAAAATTATTTCATAATTCCAATTAAATATATATTTTTTAAGATTTTATTTATTTATTTGACAGAGATTACAAGTAGGCAGAGAGGCAGGCAGCGGGGGTAGGGGGGGTTTTCGGGGGAAGCAGGCTCCCTGCTGAGCAGAGAGCCCGATGCGGGACTCAATCCCAGGACCCTGGGATCATGACCTGAGCCGAAGGCAGAGGCTTAACCCACTGAGCCACCCAGGCGGCCCTCATAATTCCAATTAAATTTTATGGACAGTCAGGAGCAGATAAAAGTTAAAATCCTGACTCTGTGGAACCTAAATGATCCAGATTATTTTGTCAAACTACTACTACTTGTACACTGGGCCTTATTTTCCAGCAGACAAAATTCAAGAAAAGACAAAAATAGAATATGAAGCTTCTGTCTTATCTGATACCCTGATTCAGATGACTCAGGAGAAAATGCCAGAGCTGCAGACAAAGCTGACAGGAGAGGAGGGCGATGGTATGGAGGGGTCATAGTTCCCCATGAAGGCACAGACGGGAAGGGGCAGAATTTACTGCATCAGGAGAGAGGTGGTAGAAGGCTGCAGAGGGAGAAATTCCAAAATGCCCCACAGATCTCAGGGAAGGGGGTGAGGGAGTCAGTTGCTTCAACTTTGCATATCTTCCACACCCCCTCCATCTCTTCCACAGTGAAAAAAGGGTTGCTGTATTATGAGGACATTTAAATAGCTCCCTGTCCTCCTTCCCCCTTCTTGGGAGAGAGTGGAAGAGAAGGAAAATCAAGGGAAGAAATAGAATGATACATAACAACAACAAACCAAGCCAGTACACAAACCAACAAATGACAGCCTGCCCACACACATTTGGTAACTTTTCCTCAATGTTTTAACCCCCCTCTAGGCTGTTCTTTCTTTGAACATACCTGAGCAGGGCTTCTGAGACAGGCAGTCCCAAAGAAAACAAAAAAGGAATGCCTAATGAATAAACACTTCAGATGATTAACATTCACAGCCCCCAGGATTGCAGCCAGGCAGGCCAAGCTGTATTTCACACACAGACGAATGTAAACTCTTTCATTCAGCAGCCACAATTTCTGGGAAGAAACAGATCCTCTCAGAGTTCCAGAGGAGCGCCGCAACTTCCAGATTTTGAAGTCCTCAGTTGTAATTTTTAACTTGTAAATGATGATACTTGAAAATAATTCAGGGTATCTCAAAAAACCTGAATCATTTTCTAGTCATTTAAAATGCATATGACCTAATAATTGTGTACAAAATATCTAGTTTTTGCCAGCCTTGAATGGCATCTAGAGAAATGTAAAAACAATGGCACGGAGTACAAATCAGAAGCTTTTTTTGAGCCAACATCTTTTTAGAACTTCTTTGTGGGAAGAATAACTAGCATACGTCATGGAAATGCCACCATAAATATTCGTTGTTATGTTCTTTTAAACAAAAGGAACTCAGTATTTAAGGGTTGTAAAGCTTCTACATGAACTGCTTATAAATATTTCAAGAAAGGGAATTTGTGAAGGTTTCTCTCAGTGTTGTTTCAAAAATATCCATAACTGTCTAAAATAGGTTACAAGGTATCCAGAGCTATATTTCAAGATGCTTCAGCTGAGGGCTCAGTTTTGAGGTGTGGCTCTTTTCTGGAGCGTCTCCCAGCCCTGGAACTCTGGTGTGTGGTCAGGAGGGCTTTCTGCTCCTGGTGCCATTGTTTTCCCACCAGTTCCTTGAAACCAGCCAACTGTGGTAGAGAGGCTTACCTGTCTCCCCGGCCCACCCCAAAGCCTGGGGAATCAGCCGAAGGCAACATTTTTCATCCCCCAGCTCCTGAATTCTGTTTTTACTGATCTGGCCCCCGTGGCTGACAGCAAGTCGTCTTTCCCACCCCATCAAGTGCTCTTTCATTCGGGGCCTGCTGCAGTTTCGTTTCACGTCAGCCCGGGCACTGCAGGGTATGTGCACGGAGACCAGCTAGAGATGTCTGTCAAGACCAGAAGACCATGCTGTCAAGACCACGCTAGGGCTTTCTAAACAAAGAAACTTGAAAGACTGTAACTCTATGCTTTTCTATCAATTACAGAGAAGAGCTGGCTCTCCATTCTACCCAGGAGAACTTTAACATCAACATTCTAGCTGAAAGCTGGGGAGAGGGCTGTAGAGTTGTCTTGAAGCTTATGTTTGAATAGCAGGTCCACTGTTTTTCTCTTAGGTTGTGTTTTCAGTGAGGTGGGTTTGGGTGTGTTGGAGCCAGCTTTCACAAGCTAGCAAGTCTGTTGGACACCTCTGTACCCGGATGGGCCATTTGTTGATTGCTTGAAATTGGCCAAGGTGGGAGTATTAACACGCTTCCGCCATGGATACTGGCAAATGAGAACAATGAAGGCCTCTCTCCCCTCTCTGCCCCTCCCCTCCAGCCAGATTTAGGCATATTGATGGTAATTGGAACAGGACAGCTAAAGCCATTCTAAGCCAATACTTTGGTGAAAGCTCTCAACCACTTCCTAAAATGCAAATCTTGCCTTTTTTCCCCCTCCTTTTCGCTCAACTTCATTTTGCTCTAGATTTCCTTTTCAGACTAACCTGCTTACCTCATCTCCAACTTTTCCCACTCCGCTTTCATTGTAAACTCATCTGCCTCTTGAATCTCTTTTCAGAAAGCTTTCTCCAATTCCCTGCTTAGTCTCAACCTGGAAGGCTTCTAAGTCCATGATGTCTCTTGCACCTGCATCCCATCACCTGCATTCAACACGTGGGAGAATTTTTTTCTCCTGTGCCTTCCAACTCTGAAATATCTAATACAGACAAAATAATGCATATCTTAGTGCTAAGTGGTATGATACAGGTGTGAAGGAGAACCAGCTTCCAGAAAGAAAAAGTTGGGACCACAGAGGCATAATGTTACCTGTTGGAGTCCTGCCGTGCCCTGCCCTGCCTTGCCCTGCCCTCCCCTTTCCTTCCCTTGCCTTTCCTTACCCCCTTATATGTAATCCAGATTTTTCACTTGTAAGATTGAAAAAAGGAAATCTGGGAACACTGGAGATGTCTTTAATAAGAGAAGGCACTGAGACCCAAAGGGAGCATTGGTTTCTTTGTCAGCTTTAGAAAATTCTTTGGTAATTGTGCTTTAGGAAGGGACGATATTTCTAGAGATCACCTGGAGCTCTGCTTCCATTATTCTTCGTCTCAGTGATTGCAGCTACATTGCCAGATCAATCTGGATGACTGAGAAAAAGCACTCAGCAAATTCAGTGTGGTATGTATTTAAAAGCTTTAAAATTCTAGACTGGTGGTTCTCAGTATGTGGTCCCTGACCAGCAGCACCCTTCTAACATAGGAACTTGTTAGAAATGCAAATTCCGGGGCTACACTCAGATCTACTAAATCAGAAACAATGATTGAGGGAGAGGTGCCTTGTGATCTTTGTTTTCACAAGCCCTACAGATAACCCCGATGCCTGCTCACATTTTGAGAACTGCTGTTCTGGGCCTTGGCCATGGAGTTGACTGCCAGGGCAGTGCCATCTTTTTATCTGAAAAAAGAATGTGGGATTTGGATAATGAGATGTGCATGAGTATTGATGAGTACCGTGCATGGGTGTTTGCTATTTATGTGTCCTAGGGCAAGCTACTATTTTCTCATTTGTACAAACATTTTCTCACCTGTTAAGTGGGGATAATAAGAGTATCTAATTTAGGGGCGCCTGGGTGGCTCAGTGGGTTGAGCCTCTGCCTTCAGCTCAGGTCATGATCTCAGGGTCCTGGGATCGAGCCCCGCATCAGGCTCTCTGCTCAGCAGGGAGCCTGCTTCTCCCTCCCTCTCTCTGCCTGCCTCTCTGCCTGCTTGTGATCTCTGTCTGTGGGAAATAAATAAATAAAGTCTTTAAAAAAAGTATCTAATGTAAAAGATAGTCCATGTGAAAATGCACACATTACGCACTGTTGTGCATATGACGCTGACATTGACAGTAGCATTGACGATGTGCAGGAGGACGCGAGGCGGGATGCTAGGAAAGGGCATCATTTAATGTGTTACCCATGAGTCTCCAACCAAAACGATTAGTAGGTGAGGCATTTCCTTTAAAAAATTAATGCCAGAAATATCTCATTTTTCCTGAAGAAATAAATGCTCTTATTCATTTTTGTTAATGAGAATTATATAATCAGTAGATAAACTAATTACAAGCATATTATTTGCATTTTGTAGTTAGTCATCTCATCCAGTTTGGAAACCTAACCAAATGAAGTGGAATTCTAAATGAGATAAGTTGATACTAATAACAAATGGTAATAGTGATGGTAGTAGTTATTTTACACTATTATCAAGCACTGTAAGTGCTTTCTGTACGTTGACTCACTTAATCCACAAAATAACCTCCTACGGGGAATCTCACAATTATCTCCATTATCTCAGGAATACCTGAGAATTGAGAATTTACATAACCTGTTCAAGCCTTATAGTGGTGGGTTGTTTGGCTAAAATATGTCTGACTTCAAGAGTGTCTGCCTTCATAACGTTTGCTGGCGACCAGTGACTACCCTACAGGTTACTGTTTGCTGTTTTAACACTAGTTTTGATAAGTTATATCAGAAACAAAACCAAACTCTTCCCCCTCCAAAAAACAAAAACAAGGCCCAAAACAAAAACTGCAAAAAAATAAAACCCTAAAAACGAAAACAAGTGCCCCCCAAACCTATTAACAAGTGTTGTTATTATTGGTAAACTTACTGATAATGAGTGGCGTATTCATAAAATATCTTTAAAAAGTACTGTATGCCATTTAACAGACTTTGGCAGGAAAAATCCTCTGGAGGCATTAATTCCACGCAACCATAAAAAGAATCCTTGCAAAATGCCAGCAAATGAGGTGGTAATAACTTCCAACTACTTCACTCAGCAGGGAGATGCTCAGCAGGGAAAAAAAAAGATCTGCTTTCCAGTCTCTTAATTTTTCAATAGAAAGCAATGATACGAGGTTCAGGTGTGCTTCATGAACCATTTAAGTTGAGGATGTATTAACATGTGAAATAAGAAGTATCCATTTTACAGAAATGATCTGTTTTCAAAATGTAGCATTCAGGCTCCACAGCGTGACTGCCCATGTTTCTTTAGCTGCTAGAGCAGCTTCCCACACACCTGTGTTTACATTGAGGCCTTGGCAGCACACGACCCCGCAGCCATCCTTCACTCACAGCTTTCGGTTTGCTCTCAGCCATGGCAAGCCCCGCTGTCCCTGCACTTTCACTAGCTAGCACTGTTAGAATGTTGACTCAGGAGTCCCAAACTTGGAATTTACTATAAATCAGTTTGTTGAATCTCACTCATTTTAGAGTGTTACACAGACATTTTCTTAAATCCTAAACTGGAATCGATTATGGCTTGTAAATACCGTTGAACTTTAAAAACATAGTGGAGGGGGGAGTTGTTTTCATGTAACTTTTTGATTTTATACGGGCTTAAGATATTTTCCCCCATTTGCGTCTCTTGGAAAATAGGAGGCATGGACTGAGAATGAGTTATTTAGTAAAGCAGATAGCAAGCGAGGAGGGGGAAGGAGGGTTTTTCTGAGGCTTCTTGGGATTCATGTGCAATAAATTGAAGCAGAAGAGATCTATAATAATGCACCGTTGCAGTGATAAAGTTTTTGGATGGTACCTTTTAAATGAGAAATCGGATGCAAAATTACTCTGTTCAATGAAGTTCATGGCATTGCTGTCCGGGCCGGATGAATGAATAGTGGATTACATTCACCTCTTGATTTCTTGGGAAGTAATGGGTACTGTGGATATTTTCAAGTACAGTGAAGGGGGACTCAGGTGATTAATCGATACTCAATTCACTGATTCATAAAAAAACTACTATGATTTGCAACACCTGTGTTGTCAAAGGAGAAAATCAGCTCCCACCCCAAAAGGAGCTTAAAATTGATTAAGAGTCAGAGACAAGCAAATAGATCCTTGTAATATGAAGTAAATATGAGGGGGAAGACCCTGGAAAAACCGCAGGAGGGACCCCTAACCCAGGTGCTGTGGGGCCAGGAAAGCTAGCACAGGGGGCAGAGTCAGCCAAGCTGAGACCTGACAGGTGGGCAGGGGACAGCCAGGTAAGGGTCAGGGTAAAGAATGTTCTAGACCGAAGGTAAAGCCCATGTGTATTCCCCAAACCAGAAACATTTCTGTAAAACAAACTGAGTAAGATGAAACTGAGGACAAATATCACTAATCCTTCCAGAGTGGTTTTAAAGTTCAGCTTCAAATTTTATAGTTTTTGATATATATAAATGATCCACACTTTAAAAAAATAATTCAACATGTAATTCTTTTAGGGAGGGGACTTTCCCACATCTTAGCACAGGGACATGCTGAACAATAAGAATAAGAAAAATGATGTGTTTATTTGAACAGTAATGTTTTGTTACATATTTTTTCTGATAAGTATGATTTTATATCTTTTAACTTGTTGACTTATGAATCTTTTAAAATGCTGAAAGTGAGGTTAGTGACATGACAAATAATGACAAATAATACTCATTATTGTTATTATTTTTTTAAAATTTTCTTTATTCATGACAAGAGGGAGGGAGGCAGAGGCAGAGGGAGAACAGGAAGTCCAATGCAGGACTCGATCCTAGGACCCTGGGATCATGACCGAGCCAAAGGCAGATACTTAACGACTGAGCCACCCAGGTGCCCTGAGGAGGGTTGTGCTTTAATCATATAAACTAATTGCAGGTAAGATTTCTCTCATTGTCTTCCTTAGTTCAAATGTTTTCACTTGAAAATAATCCTTATACCAACTCTGGGGGTCCAAGTAGTCCCCCAAGATAATACCCGGATTGATCTTATACTCTGTTTCACTGTTGGCGTCAGTTACACAGAGACTCAGGATTTCCAGGATGCCGTATCCCCTGGAATTTCATTCCATTTGTGCATCCCCTTTCTGACTCTATTTCCCATCTCTTTCCAAGTTCTGGGTCCCATCCACTGTGCTCTCTGGAACGCTTTTCTGATCTCTCTCTTCACTGCCAGCTGGCTCTTTATCAAGGACATTACCTCCTCCTCTCCCATGTTGGTGAGTTTTCCACCTTCATATCCCTGGACTGCTGCTCCTGAACACTTTTCCTCTCTCTCCCTCAGTCTCCCCGTGTTGAAGATCGAAGGTCATGTCTTCAGGCTATACCTGCTTCTTCTTCTTCTTTTTTTTTTAATATTTTATTTATTTATTTGACAGAGACCACAAGTAGGCAGAGAGGCAGGCAGAGAGAGAGGAAGGGAAGCAGGCTCCCTGCCAAGCAGAGAGCCTGATGCGGGGCTCGATCCCAGGACCCTGGGATCATGACCTGAGCCGAAGGCAGAGGATTTAACCCACTGAGCCACCCAGGTGCCCCTATACCTGCTTCTTGATACTATCTGTAGACTTTACTTTAGGATCCTGGATCTGTCAGTCTCTTCCTATTGTTGAAAATTTAAACTGAGGCAGGTTAAAATTTTCAAGTTTCTGGGCACATATCAATTCTAATTGAGCAGCGCCAAATTGGAATTGATGAGAAGTACTACACCAACAGGACTGCTACACCTTGAAGAAAATTCCTGACTCCTGTAGCTTAAAGACTTCTTGGCTATTTGTGATTCGTTGTCCCCCAGGTTTTGTAACAAGCCACTTATAGCTTAGATTTTGGTCTGCTTACTTACTTAGGTCTTCATGGCATTAGAGTCATCTCAGTCTGATGGGCTGCAACTTAATTAATTTAACAATCCCTATGCCTTAATAACTGTTAGGGCTTCAGTAAGCATGGAGATAAGCCTTCCAGTCCTAGCCCTCCTCTTCTTACCAAACTCAAACTCGTCTGTGTACCTGATGCATGGTGAGCCAATGTCTGAGACACCAGTTTTGAAGCAAAGAAAGCTTTATTATCAGAAGTCCAACGAGAAGGCAGGAGTCATTCCCAAAGCTGCCTTGCCCTGTTGAGCCTGGGAACAGCCTCTGTATGATTGGGGAAGAAGGTGAATCCATGAAAGGAGAACGATGAGTTTCTTGAAACCCTGTGGAGGGAAAGCCTTCAAACACTCTAGAGGTCTGCATTCTTCTGGACAATGAGATGTTAATCTGGGTCCTGGTACATCAGGGAGCTTTCAAACAAGGGGTAGAGTGAAAAGGGCAAAGTTAATGGTTACTTGTGCATAGGGTTTTACAGGTGCTGAAAACATAACTGAGAACACGGAGCTAAGTTAATAATGTAACCAGTACAACCACAGTTCTGCTTTTGCTTTCAAAACCGGTCCAGGAATTAAGCGTGTGGCCCCTCTCTCCTCCCACGATCTTGTCCACCAACCAACCGCGTCCATCTCGTTCCATTCTCAGACCCTAGATCCTGCATTAGTGGTATCAGCAAACTCTCCATTATCTCACCTTCAAGCAAGCCACTGTCCTGGCACTGCCACCGAGCTTTCCAGAGCTCTCTCCTGCTTTCTCTAGATTTATTCTTGGGCTTCCAAGAGACCGAGAGCCCATGTTCCTACCACCTTTTAAAACTATCCTTTCAGTCTCCCTCCTCCCATTTCCCGCCCTACTTAGTTTAGATGTTCTGTCCATCATTATAATCACTCCCTCGCCAATGTGATCAACGCACTTGCTTTCATATTTTTGCTTTATTATTGTTGGCTGGCAAAACTCCAATCTGGTTAAATCCAACTTTCCTCTCCCTCCACACCTGCACTTGTAGACCTGAATGTGGCTGGAGGAAGCCTGCCAAAGTGACTGACTTCATTTTGAACTTGACTGTGCAGACCCTGAGTGCCCCAGAAATACTGCTATGTTTCTCTAGTACATTTATTTACCACTTTTCTAAATTGGTGATTTTCAAACATATCACTCATTTATTTCCTAGACGAATTTTGAAAAAAACTATATACTTCTTCATACATTTTTAAAGTTTATGCTTAATATTTTCACCATAATTTTAAATTATTATAAAGGATGTCATGCCTGGTATACTGTGTGTCACCTTTTAAAATGTAGCCGCTATTTTCCATTTAAAAACCCGGACAGGGGCGCCTGGGTGGCTTAGTGGGTTAAGCCTCTGCCTTCGGCCCAGGTCATGGTCTCAGGGTCCTGGGATCCAGCCCCGCATCAGGCTCTCTGCTCAGCAGGGAGCCTGCTTCCCCCACCCCTCTCTCTGCCTGCCTCTCTGCCTACTTGAGATCTCTCTGTCTGTCAAATAAATAAATACAATTTAAAACAACAACAACCAAAAAAAAAAAAATACTAGAAATTCAGTGTCGAAGGGACTGACCTAATTTTTAAAATTCTGATAAATATGTATACTAAATGAAACCACTTTGTTTTTAAATGCAGTAGCGGCGTATGAGTTCTGTTTCCTTGTATGTTCGTTCCTCGGATGCAAGTTTAACTCTGTCTTTATTTATTATCATTAAATTTATTGTTATTTATTTATTTATGAAGTTTAAAAGTACTTGGCTTAGAAAGACACTGCTCTGGTCAAGTGCCCTGACTAAAAATAACATAGTTTTTTGGGAAGGTGTGGAGGGTTTGATATAATGACTTTACATAAAATTTTCAAAGAATTCCACTCTAGCAAGAGAGTGTACAGCAATAATATCAGACAAGTCCTGATGATTAAAATGGCTCCTGATTCATGGAGTAAGCTACAATAATTGGAATAATATGCCCACTGCTGTTTACTAGAATTCAAAATGATTATAGATACTTTTGAAAAGGTTGGATTACAGAAAGATAATTAGGTGAGTATAAATGTGATTTATAAAGGAAAAAAAATTGTGGGGCTTTGGTCTATTTAGTCTACCAAAGTGAAAACCAAGAGATAGATTTTGTAATGACAAGCACAGTACCTTGGTGAATATTGCGTTGAGTTGGATTCTATAAAAGTTGAACTTAAAGTTACCAGTTTATGAACAGCCTCTGTTAAAGGAAAAAAAAAAAAAAGAATGAGACAAAGGAAAACTTAAAGTGAAAAAATATAGATTTGAAAAATTTGAAAACAAATTATTTAAGAATTAGAAATGAAGCATACAAGGAAGACTTAGAGGTATCTTTGTCATCCCAAGGTAAGTACTTTCTGCATGAGGTTAATATCTTTTATGGGATATAAGGATTCCATAGTCAAGTAAATTTGGGAAATGCTGAGTTAAAGAAAAACAGATTTCTTTATTGCAAGATTTCTCAGATGATTTAGTATGCTAATGTGCCTAAGAAAAGCAGATAAAATACTTTATATTCTGTGGAACATACTATAGGAAAATACCAAATTAGATTTTAAGTAATTGTTTCATTAATTGGTCGTTTCAACTTTTAGGTAAGATTAAGACATATTTCTGGTCAAAAGTCCAAACGTTTGCCACAGATTGGTAAAGTATTGAGTTATTTGTTTTGAAAATTGTTCTCTTTTGAATAATAGAGAACACTGTAAATTATCCATTAGGTAAATAAATTCAAACTAGATATTTTAATGGTAAGTAGTCATGGAGAACTTGTAACATGATAGCAAGCTATATTATCTTAGGCTTATAAACTTGTTTAGCTCAATAAAGTTAGACTGCATCTTGAAAAATCTTTATATTGGTACTAACTGAATTAAGTGGACACCTGGAACATTAACACATTTTGGGAATCCTTAAGAGAGCCAAGTGACAAAAAGCTAGCAGCCCATTGCTATAAAGCTAAAACATATGTTCAGATTTATGCTGGCCAAGTATCTGCTAATAGCTGGCTCCATTTTTTTTTTAATGGTTATACCCAGCTGTATCAACTTAATGTGGACCTAGGCAATACCAGTTGGGTCTTTTCTTTTCCTTATGTACTAGGGTATTTTCCTTAAAAAAGAAAAAAAAATGCAAAGCTTTTAATAGCATTCTTTCTACAAAATTATCCCCATGCTTTCTTATGGATAGTACTCCAGGAATAAAGAATTTTTAAGTAGATGAGTAAAGATGTTGCTGGTTGTAGTTTATTGAACTGATTGTTTCAAAACATTACATTCCAAGAGGCCATATTCCTACTAAAATGAATTTCCAATTATAGTGTATGTAGAAAGACTTGTGTGATTCTGGTGTTGGGCTTATTCTCATTATTTATAGCTCAGCTCAACCTACAAAGACGGCAATATCAAAATCCTTTGTTCATGAAGTATTTTTTGAAGTTATTCTATATCAACTTACTTCATAATTCTTTTAAACAAGGAAGTGCTGTTGTTAAAGCTCAACTAACTGGTGGCCAAAAATGTGTTCATCATCCCTGGAAAAATATCAACATGCCCAAGAGACATATTAGACTATTGGTCTTTTTAAGCCATGTAAGCAGAAATGGCATTTCTGAGATAATGGCTTGGTCATGTATGGCAGCTACGAAAGCACAGTCATTGATACTTCTAAGAAGAGGCAATGCTTTCCGGGGGAGGAGGAGCAAGATGGCGGAGAAGTAGCAGCTGAGACGACATCAGGTAGCAGGAGATCAGCTAGATAGCTTATCAAACCATTGCGAACACCTACAAATCCAATGGGAGATCGGAGAGAGGAAGAACAGCAATTCTGGAAACAGGAAATCGACCACTTTCTGGAAGGTAGAACCGGCGGAGAAGTGAATCGAAAGCGACGGGAGGATAGACCGCGGGGGAGGGGCCGGCTCCCGGCCAGCGGCGGAGCCACGGAGCACTAAATCGGGACTTTAAAAGTCTGCTCCACGGAGGGACATCGCTCCAGAGGCTACACCGGGGTGAAGCCCATGCGGGGTCAGCGTGGCCCCAGGTCCCTCAGGGTCACAGAAGGATCGGGGGTGTCTGAGTGTCGCAGAGCTAGCAAGTATCGGAGCGGGAAGCCGGCCACAGAGACAGAGCCGAGGAGTGAGCTCTCAGCTCGGGGTCACCTTGAACCGGTCGCAGGCTGCGTGAGCTCGGAGCGCGGCCAGAGGCGAGGGATATGGGAGTAGCCGGGGCTTTTCTCTGAGGAGTGGAGCCCCGAATCTCAGCTCTTCCGGGCCGGAGACTAGGAGGCCGCCATCTTCATTCCCATCCTCCGAACTCTACGGAAAGCGCTCAGGGAACAAAAGCTCCCAAAAGCGAAACCGAGTGGATTACTTAGCCTGGCCCCTGGTAAGGGCGGTGCAGCTCTGCCTCGGGCAAAGACACTTGAGAATCACTACAACAGGCCCCTCCCCCAGAAGATCAAAAGAAATCCAGCCAAGACCAAGTTCACTTAACAAGGAGAGCAGCGGAACTCCAGAGGAGGAGAAAGCAATGCGCGGAATTCATGGCTTTCTCCCC
>PISX010017254.1:0-43887 GCA_004024625.1 Mellivora capensis | reverse complement strand
ATGGATTCCTGTCTCACATTGAGGTCCTTTATCCATTTCGAGTTTATCTTTGTATACGGTGTAAGAGAATGGTCCAGTTTCATTCTTCTACATATAGCTGTCCAATTTTCCCAGCACCATTTATTGAAGAGACTGTCTTTTTTCCACTGTATATTTTTTCCTGCTTTGTCGAAAGTTATTTGAGCATAGAGTTGAGGGTCCATATCTGGGCTCTCTACTCTGTTCCATTGGTCTATGTGTCTGTTTTGATGCCAGTACCATGCTGTCTTGGTGATCACAGCTTCGTAGTAAAGCTTGAAATCAGGTAATGAGATGCCACCAGTTTTATTTTTGTTTTTCAATATTTCCTTAGTGATCTCTCTCTCTTTCTATTTTTTTAAAGATTACTTATTTATTTATTTGACGACAGAGATCACAAGTAGGCAGAGAGGCAGGCAGAGACAGAGGAAGGGAAGCAGGCTCCCTGCTGAGCAGAGACGCCCAATGTGGAGCTTGATCCCAGGACACTGGGATCATGACCTGAGCTGAAGGCATAGGCTTTAACCCACTTAGCCCTCTCTTTTTGATTAATGAGTTTCTATATTGTTATGTTTGGCTTTCTTTCTTTTTTATTTTTTTGTATACATATCATAGGTTTTAGTTTTGTGTTTATCATGAGGTTCATATATAATCCTAAGTAAATAGCGGTCTATCATAATTTGATGGTCATTTAAGTTTAAACACATTCTAGGCAAAACAAGCCAGAAAAAAAAACTTCTTTCATTTTATTTTTCCCCTTCTCTTCCCTTTTTATTCCCTTCTGTACATTTTATGTATATGTTATCGTATTTACATCTTTTTATTCATAATTTTCTTATGTCTAATTATGGACATTTCTTTTCCACTTAATACACTTTTAACATTTCTTGTAAAGTTAGCTTAGTCTTGATAAACTCCTTTATCTTTTTTGTTTGTTAGTTAGTTTATTTGTTTGGGAAACTCTTTATTTTTCCTTTTAATCTGGGTGATAGCCTTGCTTGGTAGAGTGTTCTAGGTGGTAGATTTTTCCTTTCAGCATTTTGAATATACACCTTTTGTCCTGCAACATTTCTGCTGAAACATCACTGGATAGTTTGTAGGCTTTCTTTCCATAGGAAATTTTTTGTTTCTCTCTTGCTGCTTTTAAGATTCTCTCTTAATCTTTAAAATTAGGCATTTTAATTATTATTTGCCATGTTGTGGACCTCCTTGGATTCTTCTTGTTTGGAACTCTTTGTACTTCTTGGACAGAAAAAGGAAAAAAAATAATACATAAATAAATAATAAAATAAAAAAGAAAATAATAAAATAAAGGAAGAAAAGGAAAAAAAAGAAAAAAGGAAAAAAGAAGAAAACAGAAGAAAAGAAAAAAGAGAAAATGAAAGGAAAGAAAAACAAAACAAACAAAATCAAGAACAAAAGTAAAACCAAAACAAGAGAAATTTAAAAAATTGTTTTTAGTTAAAAAAAGAAAAAACAAAAAACACCCACACTGTGCTCAAGCACCATGGAGGCTGGTGTGGGCTTATGGTCCTTGGGTTTGCCGAGCTCGCAAGTCACATGTGATGACTGGCCTGTGATGGTATTGGGACCTAGCAGTTATGGCATCTGGACCCTACTCTGGGCTCTTAAGTTGGAGGTGAAGAAATTATTTCCACAGTTTCTTGGCCTTATAAGCTCTAGCATTTTTTTTTTTTTCCCTCTGCTCCAGCTTCTCTGGAGCTAGTGCGGGCTTGCATACCCTTGGCTTATTGAAGTCATAAGCTCACTGTGATGACTAGACCTGCCCATTATCGTGTCCAGACCCTGCTCTGGCCTAAACTTCCAAAGTGGGATGGGAAGATATATTGTTTTCTCTAATCCTCTGACCTGGAGTGCATTCCCATGTTTCCTCCACCACTTGGGAGGAATCTAACGTTGTCTCTTGTATGCTAGTTGCTCTTTTAAACCCTGGCTTTTTTTCTGTTCCCAAGGACAGAGGAATCTATTTTTGGTCCCTCAGTACTATCTTTTCCCACTGCTGTTGGTAGCATTATCTTTATTACTTTATCTTTTATCACTTCATTATTTTTTATTACCTTAATTACTTTGTCTCCATCTCTTGTGCTGTTCTCCTTATCTTTGGTCGTCTAGTAGCTGTTCAGTCAGCCCTCAGTTCTTTAGGAAAGATTGTTCTATTAATAGGTGTAATGAAGGAGGTGAGTTCAGGATCTTCCTATGCTGCCTGTTGGGTCTGTTATTAAACAAAACAAGATGGAGACAGAGTGAAAATTATTTAAAGCTTTATTTTATGATAAGTATTAGAAGTTAGACTGATCGGCCAGGGCCATCTCCAAAGGGAGTGACCACCCCCAGTTTACAGGCTCAAGAATCGGCTGACTGGTCAGGGCCGCCTCCGAAGAGAGTGACCCCTCCCAGCCTCACAGGCTAACTTTTATAGAGCAACCTGGCCACACACAGGTGGCCAATGAGATTGTAACATACACAGAAAGTTGCATAGTCATGTTAGGCCACATGCAGGTGGCCAATTGAATTAAAATTTGTCCTATAGTAGCTGTTTGAACTAGCCTATCACTCTGGTCAGAATTGGTGCCCAAGTTTGGCGTCCAAAAGGCAGACTTTACATTCTTTGGTGGTTAGGGAGACAGTATGTGTGTTTTACTGATTGGATGTCTCCACCTGGCCTGACTCGTCCTTGTATTCTGGGCTCTGTTATCAGGAACTGGCTGACCACATTCTGCTGGTTTCCCAGACTTGTTTTTAAGTAAGTTTCTTGGGGGAGGGGGTCAGTTTAAGTTTTACTGCACAAACAAAAAAATGGCCTTTAACCAAGATGGAGTCACTCTAGCTAAATAGACCCTTACATTGCCATCTTGGACTGGAACCTTGCACATCTATTGTACTCCATTGTGCATTGCTTCAACTCTTCTCTCTGGCTGTGCTGTGCTGTTACCTCTCTCTAGAGGGAAGGTTTACTCTGTGGAACTACCAAGGAATTGGTGTCATTACTAGTTTTCATTGAGCTCTGAAGACACTTTTGTCCTTTCACTTTACTATTGGTATTGCATCATGTTTTCCAGTTAGTCTTTTACATTTTTATTTATAATTGAAATTCTCTCAGATCATTTGACTATATCTAACAATTACTTGATTCTTCTGCTGTGCCTTAGATTTATTCATTCAGCCAAACAACCATTCAACAAATATGTTTATACTTTTCCTGTATGACAAGGATATATTTCTGGATAGAGCAAACACAATCTCTGCTCTTATCCTCGTGAAAGGAGGAGATTAAGAGTAAATAGACTTAACCTATTTGAAAATATTTAAACTTTGACTGAAAGTGAAGGGATGAAATAAGATATTCCATGCAAATGGAAGCCAAAAGAAAGCTAGGTTAACTATACTTATATCAGATGAAATAGACTTTAAAATAGACACAATAGTAAGAGACAAAGATAGGTTTTTACATATTGATAAAGGAGTCAATTGGACAAGGGGATCAAACATTTGCAAATATTTATGCATTCAACATAGAAGCACCTAAATATATAAATATTAACATACCTAAAGGGAGAAATAGGCAGCAATACAATAATGATAGGGGCTTTGAAATCTACCCACTTACATCAGTGGGTAGATTATCCAGCCAGAAAATCAATTAGGAAGTATTGGCTTTAAATGGCACATTAGATCAGATGGATTTAACACACACACACACACACACACACATATATATATATGTGTATATATATATATATATATATATATAGAGAGAGAGAGAGAGAGAGAGAGAGAGAGTATTCCATCTAAAAGCAACAGAATAGGGGCACCTGGGTGGCTCATTTGTTTAAACATCTGCCTTTGGCTCAGGTCATGATCCCAGGGTTCTGGAATTGAACCCCACATCAGGCTCCTTTCTCAGTGGGGAGCCTGCTTCTCCCTCTCCCTCTGCAGCTCCCCCCTGCCTATTCTCACTCTTTCTCTCTGTCAAATAAATAAATAAAATCTTAAAAAAATAAAATAAAGTAACAGCAACAGACTATATATTGTTCTCAAGTGAACATTGAACATTTTCTAGGCTAGATCTGATGTTGGGCCACAAAACAAGTCTTAATAAATTTTAGAGGATTGAAATCATATCAAGCTTCTTTTCTGACTTCAGTGGTATGAACCTAGAAGTTAATTACATAAAGAAAACTGGAAAATTCATAATATATATGTAGTTTAAACTATATGCTACTGAACAACTAATGTGTCAAAGAAGAAGTCAAAAAAGGAAAAATACCTTGAGACAAATAAAAATGGAACTATAATACCAAAATGTATGGGATGCAGCAAAGACAGTTTTAAGAGGGAAGTGACATAGTGACAAATGCTTACCTTAAGCAACAAGAAAAGTCTTAAATAAACAACATAATTTTACACTTCAAGGAACTAGAAAAAGAAGACCAAACAAAACCAAAAGTTAGTAGAAGGAAGGAAATCACAAAAATGAGGCAGAAATAGACTAAAAAGATAAGTGAGAAGCTCAATGAAGCTAAGAGTTTGTTCTTGAAAACATAAACAAAATTTATAAGCCTTTAGCTAGACTCACCAAGGAAAAAAAGAGAGGACTCAAATAAAATCAGAAATAAAAGAGATGTTACAACTAGTATTACAGAAATACACAGGATTTAAGTGACTACAGTGAGTCATGAACTACCATTATCAAGTGGGATTTATTCCAGTAATGCAAAGATAGTTTGACATGTGTTAATTAATATTATTATTTTTGAAGATTTTATTTATTTGACAGAGGGAGACAGCAAGCGAAGGAACACAAGCAGGGGAAGTGGGAGAGGGGGGAAAAGCAGTTTCCCCATTGAGCAGGGAGCCCAACTAGGGGCTCTATATGAGGACTCTGGGATCATGACCTGAGGCAAAGGCAGACGTTTAATGACTGAGTCACCCAGGTGCCCCCAACATGTGTTAATTAATCAATGTGATATACCACATTAACAAAATGAAGGATAAAAGTCTAAGATCATCTCAGTACAGGGCATCTGGGTGGCTCAGTTGGTTAAGAATATCTCTTTCACTAAAGTCATGATCCTGGGGTTGTGGGACTGAGTCTTGCACTGGGCTCCCTGCTCAGCAGCGAGTCTGTTTCTCTCTCTCCCTCCACTGCTGCTCTCTCTCTTTCTGTCAAAGAAATATCTAAAATCTTTTAAAAAAGATAATCTCAGTAGATGCAGAAAAAGCACTTGAGAAAAGAATTCTACATCCATTTGTTATAAAAACTCCCAAAAAAGTGGGAGTCCTTCCAAACAGAAGGACTGTACCTTAACATAATAAAGGACATGTATGTCAAGCCCACAGCCATACTCAATGGTGAAAACCTGAAAGTTTTTCCTCTAAGATAAGAAACAAGACAAATACACCCACTCTTGCTACTTTTATACAACATAGTATTGGAACTCCTAGCCAGAGCAGTTAGACAAGAAAAAGTAATAAAAGTTACCCAAATTGGAAAGGAAGAGTAAAACTGTCACCATTTGCAGAATGACATGAATTACATGTAGAAAACCCCAGAGTCCATGAGAAAACTGTTAGAACTAATGAATGAATTCAGTAAAGTTACAGAATATAAAAATCAACACACAAAATTTGATTGCATTTCTGTACACTAATAACAAACTATCAGAAAAATGTTTTAAAAATCCCATTTACAGTTGCATCAAAAAGAATAAAATACTTAGGGGTAAATTTAATCAGTGAGATGAAAGATCTATATATTAAAATCTATAAGATATTCATGAAAGCAATTGGAGAAGACAGAAATAAATGGAAAGATTTTTTTTAAAAGATCTTATTTATTTGATACAGAGACCTCAGAAGTAGGCAGAGCAGTAGGCAGAGAGAGATGGGGAAGCAGGTTCCCCACTGAGCAGAGAGCCCGATGTGGGACTCGATCCCAGGACCCTGAGAGCATGACCCAAGCCAAAGGCAGAGGCTTAACCCACTGAGCCACCCAAGTGCCCCAAATGGAAAGATTTTTTATGCTCATGGATTGGAAGATTCAATATTGTTAAAATATACATACTACCCAAAAACTACATAGCAAAACAATCTACAGGTTCTGTGCAATCCCTTTAAAAATTCCAATGTTAATTTTCACAGAAACAGAGCAAATAATCCTAAAATTTTTATGGAATCACAAAAGATCCTGAATAGCAAAAGCAATCTTGAGAAAAAGAACAAAACTGGAGGCATCATGCTCCCTGATTTCAAACTTTATTACCAAGCTATAGTAAATAAAATAGTATGGTATTGGCATAAAAATAGACACAAAGATCAGTGGAACAGAATAGAGAGTCTAGTAATAAATTACACATATATAGTCAATTAACTTATTATAAAGAAGTCAAGAATATACAATTGGAAAGGACAGCCTCAAGAGTGACATTGGGAAAACTGGATAGCCATATGCAAAAGAATGAAACTGGACCAGAATCGTACACCATACACAAGACATAGGTATTGGCCATGGTTTTTTTAATTTGATACTAAAAGGAGAAAACAACAAAACCAAAAATAAACAAGTAGGACTCCATCAAACTAAAAAGCTCCTGAACAGCAAAGGAAATCATCAACAAAATGAAAAGGCAACCTACTGAATGTAATGAGATACCTACAAATCTTTTATCTGATAAAGGGCTAATATTAAAAATATATAAAGAACTCATACAACTAAATAACAAAAATACAAACAACCCGATTAAAAAATGGGTAGAATATTTGAATAAACATTTCTCTCAAAAAGACGTATAGATGATCAGTAAGTATATGAAAAGGTATTCTACATCATTAATGATTAGAAAATTGCAAATCAATACCACAATGAGATACTACCTCACACTTGTTAGAATGGCTAGTCTCTAACAAAAATAATCAGTGTTGACAAGGATATGACTATAAAAGGAAACCCTTGTACACTGTTGGTAGGAATGTAAATTGGTACGGCCATCATGGAAAAAGTATGAAGTTTCTTCAAAAAATTAAAATACAATTACTGTATGATTCAGCAATTCCACTTTTGGGTATTTTTTTTTTAATATTTTGTTTATCTATTTGACAGAGAGAGAGAGAGAGATCACAAGTAGGCAGAGAGGCAGGCAGAGAGAGAGAGGAAGCAGGCTCCCCGCTGAGCAGAGAGCCCGATGTGGGGCTCGATCCCAGGACCCTGAGACCATGACCTGAGCTGAAGGCAGAGGCTTAACCCACCGAGTCACCCAGGTGCCCCCACTTTTGGGTATTTATCTGAAGAAAATAAACAGTAACTGAAAAGATATATGCATTTCATGTTCATTTCAGCATTATTTACATCAGCTAAGATATGGAAACAGCCTAAGGATTCACTGATGGATGAATGAATAAAAATTGTTCATATATATATATATATATATAATGGAATATCATTCAGCCATTAAAAAAAAAGAAACCTTGCCATTTGTGACAGTATGGATGGATCTTGAGGATATTATGCTAAGTGAAATGTCAAACAGAGAAAGACAAATACTGTGTGATTTCAGTTATACATGAAACCTGAAAAACAAAACAAAACAAAACAAACAGAATGAACTAAACAAACAAAAAACTAGACTCATAGATACAGAAAACAGCTTGCCTATTGCCAGAAGGGAATGGGGTTTGGGAGGGCAAAGTGGATGAAGGCAATCAAGAAGTACAAACTTCCAGTTATAAAATAAATAAGTCATGGTAGTGTAATGTGAAATGGAGAATATAGTTAATAATACTGTGTTAAATTTATATGATGACAAGTGGTAACTAGGCTTGCTGTGGTAATCATTTTGCAATGTATACAAATATCTAATCCCTATGTTGTACACCTGAAACTAAAATTACATATGTCAGTTATACTTCGATTAACAAAAAAGACATGGCAAATACTTTCAATTTTTCAAAAATTCTTATTTAAACAATTTTCTGCTGAATACATTCAAAATTATTTTAGACATCTTTTATTCACATAATTCACATAATTTGAGGACCAGGATGTATCCTCTCACACCTTAATTTAAAAAACAATAAAAATATCTTCCATTTAGGGAGGTGTGAGCTCAGCATGATAATTTTTTGTCTTATTCAGTTGCTAAAAATGATGTTTTATTTGTATTTAATTTTGGGTATTGTTTACCAAAATAAATGTTCAAGATGCCCTTCTGAACAGCTCTTTTCTGTGATAATAATAGGTAATGATCTCAAATGAACAGATTTCCAGGCAGTGTTGCAAAATCATAAATACATTTCACACAAATTGGTAAATAATTTAAATAAGGCTTAAATAAACTTAAATAAGGCTAATAACATTCATAGTTACCTTAAGTCATTTCTTAAAATAAATATGAAGAATTTTTAAAAAGATATAAATAATATGCAAATAATTCTTCCTTCTGGTGCTTGTTAGAGACAAGAAACTTTGTGGAAGTTTTCAAATGTTAACCATTCATTTACCCCAATTCAATGTTCTGGCACCAAATTGATATTTACAATAGAATAAAGGTGGAAAGTTATGTTTGTATGTAATTTGTGAGTTTGAAGGCACGGTGAAAAGAATACACAGGGAAGGAATACATTTGACTTCAAACAAATGAAAACCATAGCTTAAACAATGAGTCTGTTTATCTTACCCAAGTGAGAAGTATAAAAGTAAGCTGTCAGCGAAGGAGCAGTAGTTCTGCTATCAAAGACCTAACATCTTTCTAACTTTTTGCATCCTAAGCATGAAGCGTTCATGCTAGTGGTTGTAATAGGGTTGCCCTATTACATTGCACCTGCTTTTCAAGCAGGAAGAAGGGGCAGAATAAAAGGCAAAAGAGTCTTTGCCTTTTTATTTGGAAGAGATGCCCTCCTTACTGACTTGTGTTTGTAGCTCACTGGTGAGAGAAGTGAGTTTTCCATCTGGACATCTTGCTGTCCCAATTTTGAATGCTTTCCTCAATCAAAACCTAGGTTTTATTAGTAAGTAAGTGAGGAAATAGGTGCTGCAGAGGTGTAACAATGTATGGCAAAATAGTGCTCAAACGTTGCTTCAGTACAGGTCATAGTCATACCTGGGATCTGAAGATAATGTTAACTAGCTCTCTGTGAGCTCAGGGCTTTCACTTGTGATTTTGCTCAAATATTGTGAAGGGGCATGCTAGAGGTAGTAGACAATGGAGAGTCAAAGATTAATATGATATGCAGGATGGGCATACATTTTAGCTAATATGGTAGTTAAATTTGTTATAAATTTGACACAATTGTATTTACTCAATTGTATTCTAGATTAACTACTTCTGGTTGGTGATTTTCCTTCATATAAGAACATAACTTTAAATGCATTGAGGAGCATAATTTTAAGTGCTACTTAATACATTCAACTCAGTAAAACAAATAAGTGTGCAAAAAGAGAAACTAAGACAGTAAATATTAAATTTTCAACTAGCTTTTTGGCATCAGGAACTTCACACTGCTTCTAAAATCTGAGTCATCTCAGTTAGTTCTTCAAACTTTACGGCTCTCCTGTATAGACCATTGACAATTAGCTGCTTTTCCAGTTTGACTTCAGAGCCAACGGTTTCAAATGTCTTTTTCATTTCTTCCTCTCAGTGATCTATTGCGCTGAGTCACCATTCAAAGATCTGTTTCTTTTGTAAAGTGTGTCTCCGCTGTCACACTTCTGTGGTACCTTTATGAGGCTGCAATTTTATCTACTCAATTTGAGAATGGAAGAGTCCTTCCGGAAATATAGCAGTAATAGATATTTTGGTTGGCTGGTGATTTGTTTCATAAGGGAAAATTGATGTTCACAATGGCCCTTAAGTTAAAACACTGCATTATCACAAGGGCAACATCTTAAACCTTCTGTAATCCAAACGCTTAAATCACCTTCTTATGGCAGAACAGTTACATCATTCCTGTGAACCTCTTTTTATATAAACTCAGAATTTTCTTCTAATGATTACAAATTTTAAAAAACAGTTAAACAAATATCATTCACATTCTTTAGGGCAAATAGGAGGAAAAACTTAATTATTGGTTATTCTTTCTGTCTCTACTGGTTTTATTTTTTTAAACATTTTATATATTTATTTGACCGAGAGAGAGAGCACAAGTAGGCAGAGTGGCAGGCAGAGGGAGAGGGAGAAGCAGACTCTCCACTGAGCAGGGAGCCCTATGCCGGGCTCCATTCCAGGGCCCTGGGATCATAACCTGAGCTGAAGGCAGCCACATAACCGACTGAGCCACCGAGGTGTCCCTCTACTGGGTTGATTTTTAACAGTAGATATATTTTATTTTGGAGCTGGAATTACACAAACAAAACTTCCTAATATTTTAATAGTTTACCAAATGCAACAAGAACACAATTTTATGACTGTGTATTGTATGAAGAAGTGCTTGGAAACTCCAAGAGACATCAAATAGCTTGTTTCTAATGGGTGCCATTTTGCTTCCTGGTGACACCTAGAAATAAGTTACTTCCTTTTGCATCCCACACCCTGGAGATTGATTCTTAAGATTGAACTTCAGGCTGCTTTAAGGTGGTTAGAGCCAGAAATATAGTCACATCCAGCACTTTTTAAAATCAGGGCAAATTCTCCTCAAGTAGCCGTCAGTAGAAATAAATTATTTTATGTCTTTCCTGAGATTATTAGAACTAAGCTAATTTCAAGAAGCTTGTGGGCTTTTGTAACTTTTCTTGTCAATAAGACGCTTGCTTGGATATCTCCTAATTAGAGCACATTCTAAGCTCCCCTGCCCTTATGTTTATGGAACTGGCTCTTGGGTCTTCAACGTTTCTCAGGATTTAATTCATGTGTTGATCTGCAGCATTATTTCCAGCAATTGTCTTAGATTAAGCATGATTCATTAGTGCTAACTTCAGATAACCTCAGAGATTTGACAAATATGAACAGGCCTGATATTCCTATTGTATAATGCACCTGTGAGTCTTACCTCCCAAATGATTTCTGAGATATCAGGCTTCTGACAAAGAGGATTTAAAGAAAGATAAACCATGCCACCTATGGCTTTCGGCAATAAAACATGTGAGTTGTATGTTTAATGATCCTTTGTCAACCTTGCAGGTTGCAAAGTGATTTCATACTTCCTATGTGGCTGCCTTGGATTCAAAAGGGCCTTTTTGCCAGTCTTTTTGATTCATCTCTCTATCCTGGAATACTATATTCCTCCTTGGACTGGGTTCCTAAGAGAGAAATGCAGTCTACAGTGTACTTCTGCAGTGCCTAAGATTAAAAAGTACTCCATAAAATTGTGTTGAATTTATATTGGGCTTCTTTTTCTTCTCAGTGATGTAGTTATTTCTTTTTATTTTTTAAAAAGATATATTTATTTGAGAGAGAGACAGAGTGAGTTTGGGGAGGAGCAGAGGAAGAGAATCTTCAAGTAGACTCCACACTGAGAACAGAGTCTGATGCAGGGCTTGATCCCATGAACCCATTAGATCACGACTTGAGTTGAAACCAAGAGTCAGACATTTAACTGACTGAGCCACCCCAGTGTCCCATTATTATTATTATTTTTTAAATGAAACTGAACTGTAAACAAAAAAAAAATTGAGACTGATTACCTTATAATATACCTTGTTTGTCATAATGGAAAAGATAAATGAAATGTAATTTAACACTTAAAGCATAATAGTTTTTAAAAACAAGTGTCTATTTTAAAATCCAACATTAATAATGGAGACAGCTGTTTCTCTTTATTAGCAAGAATTGGAAACACAAAAATTAGTTTTAGTCACCAGTTCAAATAACCTCAGAGGTACTAGTGTATGTAATTATTTAAAAATCTAAAATAGTGACATTATTGTATGTTCATTGGCATTTGCATTCACAATATTTCAGGGGAACATAAGCAAAAGAATAAAATCTCAGCCCTGGAAGAAACTTCAAGGAATGGTTAGTCAAAGGATAGGTGTTCATTTGTGGATGCCCCTATGAGCCAGTCATAGAGATAATATAGAAGGTGAGGCCCTATAACCAAACCATGAATCTCAGGAGATAGTGAGGTAGATGTAAATGTCTGTAGAAAGATGTAGCAGACTTAGATGTGTGCAGCTCAGAACCTTCTTCAAGAAAATCCTTGCTGTCCAGCTTCTAGGAGTTTTGTTTGCAGACCGTCTCCAGCTGTTGACTCCTAGTTTGCTCTTGTTTTTTTTTAGTTTTGGGACCAAGGTCACACTCTCTCCTCGTGGCTTTGGGACAATGACTGAGCACGGTCGAGGTATAAGCGCTGTTTCCACCTGTCATGGGACTCCTGGAATGAATAATCTTCATCCACTCCCCAGTGGGCTGGCAGAGACTAAGTCAGCTCTTCATGGCCATCTGCTGGCTCCTCTTGCCCAACCTAGCTTCTGTCTCTTTACTTCTATGGGGGTTACTCCCTAATGAAATTTGTGCACTTCTAACTAGGTCTCAGGGCCTGTCCCTTGGGGAAATCAGTCTGTACTCTTCACTCAGTTTCAGTGTTTTCTTCCCAGAGAATCCAAGCTATAACAGAGTATAATATGTACTAATAGTATATATAATAATACAAATGCTAAAGAACTACCCAAGAGTGTAGATCTATAATAACTTATGGGTAAACATATATCCCAGCACTTATGATGAATTATTTTATTTTTATTTTTTTAAGATTTTATTTTGTTTATTTGTCAGAGAGAGCAAGGGGGACAGGGAGGGGCAGAGGAAGAAGCAGACTCCCCACTGAGCATGGGGCCTGATGTGGGACGCGATACCAGGACCCTTGGATCATGACTTGAGCCGAAGGCAGAAGCTTATCCGACTGAGCCACCCAAGCATACCTATGATGAAGTATTTTAATATAGGTTATAAAAATATATCACTATCCCTCTCCATAATTTTGTGCCCTCCTTCAACATATAGATCCTATGCTTTGTAATAGCCATACTGAATTCCTTGTAGTTCCCCAAGGCATCATGCCATTGACTCTACTTTAGGCATTGATTTGTGTAGTTTTCTCTGTTTTTGAATGAATCTTCTTGTCTACCTGGAGAACTCTTCCTGCAAGACACAGTTTGAACATCTTTATCGAAGCTTTCTTTGATGCCCTGAAAATAATTTGATCATTTCCCTTTTCCACCACAGTGTACCTAGTATGTGTTTCTGGCCTTGTAATTAATCATTCAAAACCCATGAAGTCAGAGAACAAAATTTTAGAAAGGAAGTACGATAACTATTTTTTAAGCATCTTTAATTTCAGAAGACATCTAAGTACATATGTTTAGAAGGCTGTTGAAAATGAGAATCCCAATATACTGGTTTGAGTATCATTGCTTGTTAACACTTAAGGATCATTATAGAAGGCATAATTGGAGTTTAATCCATTGTGAAATATATGTCGGAAGCAACAGCACTATAAATAGACTCTATGCATAGTTAAGATGAACTGAAAGTTGGAAACATCTAGCTCTGTTACTTGAATCTAGTGACTAGTCGCCTAGAAACAGGAATCATGATTGACATTACTAGGCAACTCTCCTTTGAGACTACTTTTAATAATCCAACTAAATTTGTAAATGAGTTTCTTTGAGGAAGAGATCGTTAAGGCTGAGAAATCCTAAAACCATAAACGATTTTAAGCTAGGAATCGTTTAAAGCAAGAGGCATAATTGTGAATCAGCCAAGGAAGTAAGAAAAAGGAGACATGTGCTAACCACTTTATATATATTTTCATTCTATCCCACACAAACCCATGAGGAAATATAACCAGCTTATTAAATGAGGTCAACTTGGTAGAGGCAAGCTGAAAGCAATTTTATTCTTTCTCCTCTCTCCTCAAATTTTCTCTCTTAATAGCCTTGTGGGAGTATAATAGATACACAATAAATTGTACATATTTAAAGAGTACACATTGATAAGTTTTAGCATATGTCACATACTTGTGAAACCATCATGATAACAATAATGAATGTATTCATCACCCTCAAAAATTTTCAACTGCTCATTGCTAGTTTATAGATATGTAGTTGATTTTACATATTAATTTTTTATCCTGCAAGCTTACTAATCTTAAATAGTAGTTGTAGTAGAATTTTAATAAATTCTATAGAATGTTTATAGAGACAATTATGTCATCTCTGAATAAAGACCTGTTTTACTTGTTCTTTTCCCAGTCTGGATACCTTTTATTTATTTTTTTCCTTACTATACTGGCTAGAACCTGCGGTGTGCTGGATATAAGTGTTGGCACTAGATATCCTTGTCTTGCTTTCAGTCTTAGGACAAAGAATCCAGTCTTTTACCATTAAGGGGACAATAGCTATAGGTTTTTTATAGATACAAATATCAGATTGAGAAAGTTCCTTTCTATTTTAGTTTTCTGAGGTTTTCATTAGGAATGGATATTGACTTTTTTTTTTTTTTCAAATGCTCTTCTTCATTGACTGAGAAGATCATATATGGTTTCTTTGGTAGTCTTTTAGTATGCTGAATTACATGGATTCTCATACGTTAAACTTACTTTGAGCAAGTGCTTGTAGTTCTGTGCTGGAGTGGACATTTTGAGGATGTGGAGAAAGGGGAGCCCTCTTAAACTGTTGGTGGGAATGAAAGCTGGTACAGTCACTCTAGAAAACAGTAGGGAAATTCCTCAAAAAGTTAAAAATAGAAAGACCCTATGACCCCACAGTTGCTCTACTAGGTATTTATCCACAGAATACAAATGTGGTGATTTGAAGTGGTACATTCACCCCAAGGTTTATAGCAGCAATGTCCACAATAGCCAAAATATGGAAGGAGCCCAGATATCCACTGACAGGTGAATGGATAAAGAAGACGTGATATATGTATACACAATGGGATATTATTCAGGCATCAAAAAGAATGAAATCTTGCCATTTGCAATGACATAGATGGAACAAGCGTCTGTTATGCTAAGTGAAATAAAGTCAGTCAGAGAAAGATGGGTATCGTATGATTTCACTCATATGTGGAACTTAAGAAACAAAACAGATGAACATAGGGTAAGGGAAGGAAAAATAAAATAAGATGAAATAAGAGGGAGACAAACCATAAGAGACCCTCAACTATAGATAACAAACTGAGGATTGCTGGAGGGGAGATGGGTGGGGGGATGGCATAATTGAGTGGTAGGCATTAAGGAAGGTACTTGATGGAATGAGCACTGGGTGTTATATGCAACTGATGAATCACTAAATTCTACCTTGAAACTAATCATGTACAATATATTAATTAGATTGAATTTTAATAAAAAAAATTTAAAAAGAGTGAACATCTGTTACTTCTTTAATTCATGTACTATTTAGTTCATGCTTCCTGAGGATCATGTACTATTCTAGATGTTGGGATGGACAGTAAATAGAATAGAACAAAGTTTCTGCTCCCAGGGAGTCCATATGCTAGTTGGGTAAATATCTGATAAGCAAATAAAGATACACACTATGTAAAGCAACAGTGAGGTTTTTTTTTAAATTTTTTTTATTTTTTTTTAAGATTTTATTTATTTGTCAGAGAGAGAGAGACAGAGAGAGAGAATGAGCACAGGCAGAGTGGCAGGCAGCGGCAGAGGGAGAAGCAGGCTCCCCGCCGAGCAAGGAGCCCGATGTGGGACTCAATCCCAGGACGCTGGGATCATGACCTGAGCCGAAGGCAGCCGCTTAACCAACTGAGCCACCCAGGCGTCCCTTTTTAATTTTTTAATTAAAAAATCTTTTTTTTTCAGTGTACCAGAATTCATTGTTTATGCACCACATCCAGTGCTCCATCCAATACATGCCCTCCATTATACCCACCACCTGGTTCCCCCAATCTCCCACACCCGGGCCCTTCAAAACCTTCAGATTGTTCTTCAGAGTCCATAGTCTTTCATGGCTCATCTCCCCTTCCAATTTCCCTTAACTCCCTTCTCCTCTTCCATCTCCCCATGACCTCCGTGTTATTTGTTATGCTCCACAAATAAGTGAAACCATATGATAATTGACTCTCTCTGCTTGACTTATTTCACTCAGCATAATCTTCCAGTCCCGTCCATGTTGCTACAAAAGTTGGGTATTCATCCTTTCTGATGGAGGCATAATACTCCATAGTGTATATGGACCACAACTTCCTTATCCATTTGTCCGTTGAAGGGCATCTTGGTTCTTTCCACAGTTTGGCGACCGTGGCCAATGCTGATATAAACATTGGGGTACAGATGGCCCTTCTTTTCACTACATCTATATCTTTGGGGTAAATACCCAGTAGTGCAATTGCAGGGTCATAGGGAAGCTCTATTTTCAATTTCTTGAGGAATCTCCACACTGTTCTCCAAAGTGGCTGCACCAACTTGCATTCCCACCAACAGTTTAAGAGGGTTCCCCTTTCTCCATATCCTCTCCAACACACATTGTTTCCTGTCTTGCTAATTTAGGCCATTCTAACTGTGGTAATGTGGTATTTCAATGTGGTTTTAATTTGAATCTCCCTGATGACTAGTGATGATGAACATTTTTTCATGTGTCTGATAGTCATTTGTATGTCTTCATTGGAGAAGTGTCTGTTCATGTCTTCTGCCCATTTTTTGACATGATTATCTGTTTTGTGTGTGTTGAGTTGAGAAGTTCTTTATAGATCCTGGATATCAACCTTTTGTCTATACTGTCATTTGCAAATATCTTCTCCCATTCCATGGGTTGCCTCTTTGTTTTGTTGACTGTCTCCTTTGCTGTGCAGAAGCTTTTGATCTTGATGAAGTCCCAAAAGTTCATTTTTGCTTTTGTTTCCTTTGCCTTTGGAGACATATCTTTTTTTTGTTGTTGTTGTTGTTTAGATTTTTAAAAATTTATTTGACAGAGATCACAAGTAGGCAGAGAGGCAGGCAGAGAGAGAGGAGAAAGCAGGCTCTTCGTGGAGCAGAGACCCCAATGCGGGGCTCGATCCCAGGACCCTGGGATCATGACCCGAGCCGAAGGCAGAGGCTTTAAACCACTGAGCCACCCAGGCACCCCTAGAGACATATCTTGAAAGAAGTTGCTGTGGCTGATATCGAAGAGGTTACTGCCTATTTTCTCCTCTAGGATTCTGATGGATTCCTGTCTCACGTTGAGGTCCTTTATCCATTTTGAGTTTATCTTTGTGTACGGTGTAAGAGAATGGTTGAGTTTCATTCTTTTACATATAGCTGTCCAATTTTCCCAGCACCATGTATTGAAGAGACTGTCTTTTTTCCACTGTATATTTTTTCCTGCTTTGTCGAAGATTATTTGGCCATAGAGTTGAGGGTCCATATTTGGGCTCTCTACTCTGTTCCACTGGTCTATGTGTCTGTTTTTATGCTAGTACCATGCTGTCTTGGTGATCACAGCTTTGTAGTAAAGCTTGAAATCAGGTAACATGATGCCGCCAGTTTTGTTTTTCTTTTTCAACATTTCCTTAGCAATTCAGGGCCTTTTCTGATTCCATTCAAATTTTAGGATTATTTGCTCCAGCTCTTTGAAAAATACCAGTGGAATTTTGATGGGAATGGCATTATAAGTATAGATCGCTCTAGGTAGTATAGACATTTTAACAATGTTTATTCTTCTAATCCAAGAGCATGGAATGGTCTTCCATCTTTTTGTGTCTTCTTCAATTTCTTTCATGAGTGCTCTGTAGTTCCTCGAGTACAGATCCTTTACCTCTTTGGTTAGGTTTATTACCAGGTATCTTATGGTCTTGGTGCTATAGTAAATGGAATCGATTCTCTAATTTCCCTTTCTGTAATTTCATTGTTAGTGTATAAGAACGCCACTGATTTCTGTACATTGACTTTATACCCTGCCACGTTACTGAATTGCTGTATGAGTTCTAGTAGTTTGGGGGTGGAGTCTTTTGGGTTTTCCATATAGAGTATCATGTCATCTGTGAAGAGAGAGAGTTTGACTTCTTCATTGCCAATTTGAATACCTTTTATTTCTCTTTGTTGTGTGATTGCTGTTGCTAGGACTTCTAATATTATGTTGAACGAGAGTGGTGAGAGTGGGCATCGTTGTCGTGCTCCTTAACTCAACAGGAAGGCTGTAAGCTTTTTCCCATTGAGGATGATATTTGCTGTTGGTCTTTCATAGATAGATTTTATGAAGTTCAGGAATGTTCCCTCTATCCCTATACTTTGAAGCGTTTAAATCAGGAATGAATGCTGAGTTTTGTCAAATGCTTTTCCTGCTTCAATTGAGAGGACCATGTGGTTCTTCTCTCTTCTCTTATTGATTTGTTCTATCACATTGATTGATTTGTGAATGTTGAACTATCTTTGAAACCCAGGGATGAATCCCACCTGGTCATGGTGGATGATCTTTTTAATGTGCTGTTGGATCCTGTTTGCTAGAATCTTGTTGAGAATCTTAGATCCATATTCATCAGGGATATTGTTCTGAAATTCTCCTTTTTGGTGGGGTCTTTGCCTGGTTTGGGGATCAGGGTAATGCTGGCTTCATAAGAAGAGTCTGGAAGTTTGCCTTCTGTTTCTATTTTTTGAAACAGCTTCAGGAGAATAAGTGATATTTCTCCTTTGAAAGTTTGGTAGAATTCCCCAGGGAATCCGTCAGGTCATGGGCTCTTGTTTTTTGGGAGGTTTTTGATCACTGCTTCAATCTCGTTACTAGATATCGGTCTATTCAGGTTGTCAATTTCTTCCTGGTTCAATTTTGGGAGTTTATAGTTTTCCAGGAATGCATCCATTTCATCTACGTTGCTTAACTTATTGGCATATAACTGTTGATAATAATTTCTGATGATTGTTTCTATTTCCTTGGTGTTAGTCGTGATCTCTCCCTTTTCATTCATAATTTTATTAATTTGAGCCTTCTCTCTTTTCTTTTGGGTTAGTTTGGCCAATGGTTTATTGATCTTATTGTTTCTTTCAAAAAACCAGCTCCTAGTTTCATTGATGCATTCTACTGTATCTCTAGTTTCTATCTCATTGATCTCTGCTCTAATCTTGATTATTTCCCTTCTTGTGCGTGAAGTTGGCTTAATTTGTTGTTGATTCTCCAGTTCTTTAAGGTGTAGAGACAGCTGGTATATTCGGGATCTTTCAGTTTTTTTGAGAGAGGCTTGGATGGCTATGTATTTCCCCCTTAGGACCACCTTTGCTGTATCCCATAGGTTTTGGACTGAAGTGTCTTCATTCTCATTGGTTTCCCTGAATTGTTTAAGTTCTTCTTTGATTTCCTGGTTGATCCAAGCATTCTTAAGCAAGGCAGTCTTTAGCTTCCAGGTGTTTGAATTCCTTCCAAACTTTTCCTTGTGGTTGAGCTCCAGTTTCAAAGCATTGTGAGAATATGCAGGGAATAATCCCAATCTTTCGGTATTGGTTGAGCCCTGATTTGTGACCCAGTATGTGGTCTATTCTGGAGAAGGTTCCATGTGCAGTCAAGAAGAAAGAGTATTCTGTTTTAGGGTGGAATGTTCTGTATATATCTATGAGGTCCATCTGGTCCAATGTGTCATTCAATGCTCTTGTTTCTTTATTGGTTTTCTGCTTGGATGATCTGTTTATTACTGAGAGTGGCATGTTAAGATCTCCTATTATTATTGTTGTCTTATCAATATGACTCTTTATCTTGATTAACAGTTTTCTTATGTAATTGGCTGCTCCCATACTGGGGGCAAATATATTTACAATTGTTAGATCTTCTTGGTGGTTAGTCCCTTTAAGAATCATGTATGTCCTTCTGTATTTCTGACGATAGTCTTTAGTTTAAAATATAATTTATCTGATATGAGAAATGCTACCCCAGCCTTCTTTTGAGGCCCCTTGGCATGAATGATGCTTCTCCATCCCTTCACTTTCAGTCTGGATGTATCCTTAGGTTCAAAATGGGTCTCTTGTAGACAACATAGGCATGGGTCCTGTTGTTTTATCCAATCTGCAACCCTGTGTCATTTTATGGGTGCATTTAGGCCATTCACGTTGAGAGTGATTATTGAGAGATACATTTTTATTGACATTGTGTTATCTGTGAAGTCTTTGTTTCTATATATTGTCTCCATATATTTCTGTTCATTGATATGCTTAGGTTTTTTCCTCTTTTATAGAACCCCCCTTAATATTTCCTGCAGTGTTGGTTTGGTGGTCACATACCCTTTTAAACCTTGTCGGTCTTGGAAGCTCTTTATTTCTCCATCCATTTTGAATGTCAGTCTTGCTGGATAAAGTATTCTTGGCTGCATGTTCTTCTCATGTAGTGCTCTGAATATGTCTTGCCAGCCCTTTCTGGCTTTCCAGGTTTCTGTGGATAGGTCTGGCATTATTCTGATGGACTTTTCTCTGTATGTAAGGAATTTCTTCACCCTAGCTGCTTTCAAGAGCTCCTGTCTACAATTATGATTCATTATTTTCACTATCAGGTGTCTCGAGGTCTTTCTAGATTCTATGATCTTGGGGGAAGACCTTTCTGCCTCTAGTACAGGAACACTTGTTCCATTCATGAGATTGGGAAAATTTTCATGGAGAATTTGTTCCACTATATCTTCTAGTCTTCTTTCTTTCTCCTCCATCTCAGGGATTCCAATAATTCTGATGTTGGAACATTTCATGACATCATTTATTTCCCTAATTCTGTTTTCATGGCTTCTAAGCTATTTGTTCCAGGCTTCCTCCTGATCCTTTTTCTCTATCTGTTTGTACTCCAGATCACTAATTCTATCTTCTGCCTCAGTTACCCTAGCTTTTAGAGAATTTAGGTTAGATTGGAATTCACTGAGAACATTGTGAACATCATCCCTGGTGGCTTTCACTTCTTCCCTAATCAATTCCATTTTGTCATCAAAGGCTTTCTCCAACCTAGCTATTGCCTGTATAATTATTAGCCTGAATTCCCTTTCTGACATAGTATCTATGTCCATATCCAGTAGCTCTGATGGAGAGGGCCCAGTCTCTGAATTTTTCTTCTAGGCCTTCTCCTTTCTCCTATTTCAGTGTTTGGAGTAATCTTCATTTGCCATCTCAGGGTTTTCTGGCCAAACCTGAGGCAGAATCAGAACTATGAATACAGAGAACTGATGGTTGCCAGAGGGGTGGGGTCGTGGGTTGGGCAAAATGGGTAAAAGGGAGAGGGAGATACAAGCCTTCAGTTATGGAATGAGTAAGTCATGAGAATAAAAAACACACTGTGAGGAATACAGTCAATGATACTGTAATAGTATAATGTAATGGAACAGATGGGTAGTTGTGGTGAATATAGCATAATGTATACACTTCTCAAATCACTAAGTTGTACACCTGGAAGTAATGTAATGTTGTGTGGTCAATTGGATGCAAATAAAAAAAAAGAAAATACTAAAAATATTAAAGAGTAAATGAATGAGTATATCAGAAGTGAGGCAGGCAGTGTGCTCTTTTTATAGTAGGTAGCCAGGAAAGACCTCTCTTACAATGTGACATTTGGGCAAATATTGGCAGAAAATAAAAGCAACCACTCAGACACCTGGAGGAAGGGAATTTCAGTCAGAAGTAATGATAAGTGCTAAGGTGGGAGGTATTTGGCATGTCTATAAAACTACAAAGAGATCAGTGTTGCTGGATTAGTGTGTGGAAACATACCATCAGTGTTAAACACTTCAAGTAAAAATTGAAGATAGAAGGCAATTAAGCTAGATTCAAAATTGAAAGTGATATCATTTACTGAAATTCCAGTGAAATATTCAAATTGATGATAGAAATATATTGGCATGTATTTACTGCTTATTCTTATTTTGATCTCATTTTTTTCTTAATTTAAAGTTGAGATATATGAAGTAGAAATTAACATTAATATATTTTTAGATATAAACCAGTTTTGATCAGACATCACTATTTAATCTCTAAAAATGTTTTATTATGAAAATGTTCCATGTGAACATTTAGTTTTACTTGATACTTCAAATTTCAACTACCAAAACTACTGGATACTGCTTTGAAGAAAGATTGCAAATTGATGGTCATTCTTCTCAAACACTCTTTCTCCAGAAGGAATTATTTAGATCAAAAAATGTTTGGAGGGCGCCTGGGTGGCTCAGTTGGTTGGGCATCTACCTTCAGCTCAGGTCATGATCCTGGAGTCCTGGGATTGAGTCCCATGTCGGGATCCCTGCTCAGGGGGGGGGGTTTTCTCCCTCCGACCTTCCCCCTTTCATGCTTGCTCTCATTCTCTCTCTCTCTCAAATAAAGAAATAAAATCTTAAAAAAAAAGAAAGAAAAATGTTTGGAGACTAGAAAAACCTTCTGAGGACAAATGAATAGAAGTAATGTTGGTTAAAGATAAAAGCTAATTATTTTTCTTAGCTGTGGAACTCTGAGATGTTTATGAAATGCTAAAGTAGATTGAATCTTTAAGAGGAGGACATCCTGTTGACAATAGAAAATCTACCAAAGGCTCAAGAAAGTTGTGGTCACCAGAGCAAATCTTGCAAAAATCTTTAAAGAAGCAAGGACAATTTGGTCTGTTAAGTTTTTCTTTAAGCTGATGGGAATGGTAAACAGCTGGGGTCTGGATGGCACACCATGGGATCACAATCAAAAGGTCGGAAATGATACCATTAAAAAATTATAAGCAGAAGCTTATAAATTTTTATTACTCACTGCTTTTAATTAACCTTTAAAAGCTATTCATGTAGGAATGCATAGGTCTTGGCTTTTGAAAAAAGCAAGGTTTAATACAGCTCTGTTTCCTAATGAGGACCCATGGATGCATGTCTTCCAGTGTGGCTATGACATTTCAAATTTCAATAACACCATTTCTGTCAAAGTAAGGCTGAGTTTCAAGATAAGCACCAGGTAGAAAGATGGCATTTGGCTTTCTTAATCATGTTTCTTTTGCTCTCAGGCATTTCAAATGATTACTAATTATTTTTTAGATATCATCAGTATAATTGTATAATCAGTCAGTTCAGTTCCAAACGCCATTAAGTTTTTTATAAACTTATAGAATAAACCTTCAACAATGAACTGTGTAACTTATCTTTATGGAAACAAAAAACTAAAAAAAGATAGTGTATTAGTTTTCTGTTATTGCATAAGAAGTTACCACAAGCACAGTAGTTGAGAGCAACACCTATTTATTATCGACTGGTTTCTTGGGTCAAGTGTCCAGGTAGAGCTTAGCTGGAACCTCTGCTTAGGGTCTTACTAGGCTGTAATTAAGCTGTTGGCAAGTGGGGTTTCTCATCTGGAAGCTTGACTGGGAAGAACCTTCTCCAAATTCACCTTGGTTGTTGAGAAAATTTATTTCCAAGTATCCGTAGGATTGAGACTCCTGACTTCTTGCTGGCAGTAGGCTGGAGGCTAACCTCTACTCCTAGTAACATGGTTACTACTCCATGTAACATAGGTTACATGGACCTCAAATCCAGAAAAAAGTCTCCAGAGCAAGTCTGTTCACAAGCAGTTGTTCACAAATTTTTTATATATATATATATATAAATAAACATATATATATATATATGTTTTCTTTTTCTAATTATGTTTTTGATAAACCTAGTTAACACTCTGGGCTCATGTTTTAAAAGTTACTTTCAAGTTCAGTGAGCATATTATAAGAGATAAAATGAAAACAGTAATTTTGTCACATGTGCACAAATCTATGGGCACATACCCCAAATGGCCTTGGCTGTAAGAATTATTGGATGCAGCAGGAGACCAGGACCCATTAACCCAGTAGCCATGGTCCTGTAAGAACCAGTGTTTCTTACAGGAGGATGAATGCAGGTGTGGCTGGTGTGGTACTTTTTTAGTTTTCCTCCCAGGTTTTTAGTTTTATTAATCACCTGGCACCCACAGTGCCATGGGAACCTCTCAAGGTCCGTAACAAGGCTTAACTCAGACAGGGAAAAATCTCACAAAGAGTTCATAAAACCCATCATCTTACTATCTTCTAGAGTTTCCTCCCAATTCTTCTTCTTTCCATCATCATATCTATTAAGATAGGACCAAGAGATATTTTTATCATTTATCTTGCCTAGGATCCCTATCTCATCCTGTGCTACAACTAGGCAGGCCATACCCAGACTCCAAACTATCCCACAGCAACATCATACGATCTAGATGACCTTGACTTTATATGCCAGATTGGTGAAGCAATCTTCCCTTTTCGTTATCTTTACCTGTTCAAAGAAGCTGAAATTGGCTGAACAGAAAAGTTAACAGAAAGTTAAACAAAGACCTAAACACTAGTCTAGATCACCATCTAAAGTGATTAACTTAGAAAAAAATGAAATCTTCTAGGTAAGACAGCAGTCTCTTGGCTTAGCAAAGAATAGGAATGGAAACAATTTTCTTTTTCTTTTTTTTTTTTTTAAAGATTTTATGTATTCGCTTGACAGACAGAGATCACAAGTAGGCAGAGAGGCAGGGAGAGAGAGAGGGAGGAAGCAGGCTCCCTGCTGAGCAGAGAGCCCTGATGCGGGGCTCGATCCCAGGACCCTGAGATCATGACCTGAGCTGAAGGCAGAGGCTTTAACCCACTGAGCCACCCAGGCGCCCCTGGAAACAATTTTCTACCATCTCAATTCATTTTGCTTTTGTTGACAATTAGGCTATTAATACCAGGCTTCTGCAAACTTAACATTTTAATACTTTTTAATAACATAAAATGGGTTGAATTCTTGAGTCAAAAATAGAAAATGCCTGCTGTCTTAGCAGATGTTTTACACTAGTTTTATGTATACACTGTACATAGTATATTTAAAAGGTGACTGTATGGTACGTGCTGGAGACTGGTTTGTGCAAACACACTCTTGAACATCCCTATTAATCACTGTCTTGAGACTGCAGAGATCCTGTCCTTCTTCTATGTTCCCATCAAGCAGGATGTGTAGAAGAAAACATTTAGCATTCAGGCTCAGGGGCTTGGGAGTGGCCAACCTGGAGCATTTCCGTTGTAATGAAGGGAAGGCCTTGATCTCCTTGGAATACTGGTGGTGCAAGGAGGGAAGGGCTATAGATAATTGCTAGGCTAAGTTGCTACAGTATCAAACTTTGCTGTATATAGATCCCAACAATGATGCTTTGTCCAGGTGGCTGCTCCTGGACTCCCTGTAGGTTGTTCCCCGCCAACTAATCTCTATCTTGCTTGTTGTCTCTGGGTCTTTTCTTTGGTCTCACTGGACCATCATCCACCCTTGGCTTGGAGTCTGCTGGGGTGTGGCCGCACAGTGACTCTAAAGCAAGGTGGCCATTTATCAACTAGAGGAGCACATGTACTTCCTGGTTCCTCGGTTGGGATGGCTATCCCTGGGGATACTGCTGTGGGATGAAATGTATTTCCGAGCCTAGTTCTGCATGTCTTCAATGGTGCAAAAGCTTAATATCATAAAGGGGGATTTGGTATTTGTAAACAACTGAAGATCATTCATTTGGAGCCTAGTTCTGCATGTCTTCAATGGTGCAAAAGCTTAATATCATAAAGGGGGATTTGGTATTTGTAAACAACTGAAGATCATTCATTTGGAGCCATTTTAATTAAATATGATAGGTGAAAGTGGGAAAGAACACAATGTGTGACTGATATGGAAATAAGAGTTTGATATGAAAATGCTTATCATATTTTGCTTCTAACCTGTCACTGAAAGCAAATACCAAAAATGAACTGCATATAAATTTTGACCAATGACAGCAGTATTGGAATGAGCACGTCATGTCCCTGGCTACATTTTCTAGGAGACAATACTCATTGTATAATCTAGGAGTATATGCCAAAAGTATATTTCTTTTTTTTTTTTAAATTTATTTATTTGCCAGAGGGAGAGGGAGAGAGAGAGCGAGCACAGGCAGACAGAGTGGCAGGCAGAGGGAGAAGCAGGCTCCCTGCCAAGCAAGGAGCCCGATGTGGGACTCGATCCCAGGACCCTGGGATCATGACCTGAGCCGAAGGCAGCCGCTTAACCAGCTGAGCCACCCAGGCGTCCCAAGTATATTTCTTTATAGATACTTTAATGCTATGTGTTGGGCATAGTGTTCTGTGATAGTTTACCTGCTTGCTCGCTTTCTCATTAAGATCATAACACACAATATAGCAGAAGTCCTCTTTATCAAGGAAAACTATACTCCATATGTCCAAAGATTAAGAAATTAATAGAATAGTATAAAGTCTTTTTAAAGAGACAAAATAAATTAACATATAATTGATTTAGAATGTGAATTAGGGCTCATTAAATTAGCATGTGTGAGCATGGGAGATTTTACATAATTGCATAATTGTGATTCTTGCTTTCTAAAGTGAAGGAAATATGAAGATTTTATTATAGTCAATTTCAAGATAAATTTACGTTTTTTGTTACTGTTTTAAGTCCATCATAACACTTAATTGCTTTTTACCTGTCTTACAAATTTCTGGATGCTACTATTTTTAGAAAATTCAGAAACCTGTACTGTTTCTGCTTTCATGTATTATTTTAAATTGTTTTTAAAATTGTTAATAATGAAAATATTTAAAATAAATAAGTATAAATTTGTTAACAATATGCCTCTATGCACTAAGCGTTTAGCATTCAATTATTAAAAAAAATTCATGTAGTGTGTAAAATTACCATAAGTTTTTCAGATGACTTTCTTGTTTTATCTGAATTATATTGGCACCATAATCTCACATTAAAGTTGAGGAAATTAATGCTCCACAGAGTTCAATGACATTGCAGTTCACAAAGCCAGTTAATAAGGGAGTCTAGACTAAACTCAGGTAGAGTTCTGGATACTGGCTTCTGTTTTAGAGCATTCTTCACTGACTCCATCTACATTTTTAGGAGCTTTCTGCCTTCTTCCTACCACAACTGAGTTAATAAACTAAAAACAATCCAAGTTTGATGGTTACTTTTTACTTCCTGACTCTATCTAAAAAATACTTTGATATGATGCTCAATGCACACAAATTAAAAAATAGAAGTAAGCCAGGAAATTGGGCGAAAAGAAAGGTGTAGAAAAAAATCAGATTTTACATTGCTGTAAAATGCATGTGCTTACACTGTGCTATCTTATCAACTTGACAGAGTAGCGGTTGAAAATCAATATCTGAGCTTTCTAGCAATCACTGAGAGAATCCAGCCATAGTCCCTTATACAATTTTCAGTACTCATAAGGTGAACAACGAACCCATAGTCAAGGAGAAACACAAATATCTCTAATAGGAAAAACTAAAAAAATTATTTTTCCTGTGGAGATAAGAATGCACCATATTTGCACTCAGCTATTGTCCTAACCAAAACCAAGCACCCTTGAAGACAAAGATCAAAGAAAGTTTCTTACCAAACTCAGACAATGTTGTCTTATAGCCATAAAATTAATTACATCCCATTCTTGTGTTATCTCTGCTTCCTTACAATGACTAGATATATCTTGTTCCTCCAATTGTGATTTCCTGCTTCAGGGGAAAAAAAAAAAAAAGGAAATCCTTGAGATACCCAATCATTGAATTGTCTCTGCTTCCTCATAGTATCCAACCCATTCTCCTAATCTGTCCTCAGAATTGTTCAGCCTATGCCCACACTCTATAAGAAGCAGCTTCTCCTATCTTCCCTTTACTAAGATGCTCCTAATGGTCCCCTGGGTGGTCTCTCCCTTGTTACAGCAGGCTAAATAAAACAGCTGTGTAATTTATACTTTTAAAAAAGTACTTTGTACATCTGTGTGATTACAGGTGCTTTCTTGGTATCATTTGATTAGCAAGTTTTGGTGGATGTCAAAAATATGACTGTTTAATGAAGTAAGAAAGTATCTTCAACAATATAACCAGAGCAAATAAAATAATGTTCACATGCCATTTCCTTACACAACTCCTTAATTTAGGCCAGCATCCTTATACCAAAGGATATATAACCACATTATTATTAATGTGGTAAAGCAAAGCAGTTTTCAGATGACCTGACCTAATCCAGATAAGCATTCCTAAAGTATTCCTAAAGTATTCCTTAAGAAAACTCAGGGAAACTTGATGGATCTTAGATTTATTTGAAATAATTTTTTGGAGAGTTTTTATAGTTTAAAACATGTCAGTCTTTAAAAGTTTCTCCTTATAACTGACTTACCAACTTTTCATATAGATATAACCTGGTAGCTCTCATTTCACAGTGGGCTTAAATCACACTCAGATTTTCAGTATGTACTGAGACTGGAGGATTTATTCCAAGGCCATATGATTTTTAGAGTCATAAAAACATCCTTAGAATGCCTAGATTAAAAAAAAATGATTTTGAAATGGAAACCATTTGATAAACATAAAACAAGAGTTCTAATACCTCACTCCCGAAAAAATTCATAAGGTTGGTTTTCAACTAAAGCTTATTTTTATTTTTTGGATGATAAACCATAATATTTTCCATATTGTAGGGAGTGAAAACCAGTATAAGTTTTTTTTAACGAGTTTCTCTAACACCCAGAAATATTTCTCCTCTCTATTACTGACTGAATTTCAATTTCTAAATGTAGTTAATGAATTCTAACCCTGAAGAAAGAAGTTTTTCTTATCTGAGTTAGCCATCTATAACAAAGACTTTTATTTTCATAAGCATACAACTCATATCATTGTTTTAAACAATTCACCATTCTGTTTGGGACTGTAAGTAGATGGTGAAACACCACAAAATAAAGAAACCTTGTGAAAATATAAAGGCTTGTTAATTACCCAAAGACTGAAGTTGAAACGGAAGTGATGGACATTTGGTTTTTAATTTTTTGGAAATGATTCCCATTTCTCAAACATGCTTTCTGCTTTCCATAAAACACTTGCTAGGGTTTTCCATCTGCCTGTCCCTGTATCCATCCATGACGTTCTAAATATGAATTTTCTGGCTTTTAAGAACAAGTTTCAATGTTAAAGCTATTTTCTACAAATACATTCCAACGTTGTTCCAGTAGCATGTTAGTGTTTTACGTATTTCTGCAACCTCTTCGGAGGGACTGTAACACAAATATGATATTCTCATTTCAGAACTGAATTCTCAAAAACATGTCTCACCTCTTTGGGCGAGAAATCTTAATCCCTGGATAAATGTTTACTTAGTCAAAATTCTATATATCAATATCTAAAAGTTGGAAGTCAGCCTTACCTCCAACTTTTAGAAAACAAGCTGAAATTTTTTGTTTTGGTATCAGGATGGTGTTATAACTGGGAATCCAAAAATACCCAAATGCTGTATCTGACCAAGCCACACTTTCTGACAAACCTCTGGAAGGACACTAAGAACAAATAACAAAGGCAACATTTTATTAATTTCCGGACTGGAGACACAAATTCCAAGGCAGTAAGTCTTTGGAGCTGTTGGTTCCTCCCTCTCCCTCTCCAGAATTTCTCAGATGTAATCTTAAACCAGCTCCCGTGGGAGGAGGGCAGGAAGAGAACAAAGAAAGGGGCGGGCCACTCCAGATTGGTAAGTGGCAGTTTTAATAAACAAAAGAACATACATAAGAAGCTTGTGCGAGACGCAGTCCTGTCCAAATCAAAAGTTTGTATAGAGTTCCTTAACTGGATTCAGCCACGTATACCTTGCAGGTATACATGCAGGTATACATGGATCACTATACCGCATCACTATCTCAAGGTTATGTTCTTGGAACAGCCTCTGGCTGCAGGAAAGGCAAGTGGAACCTAAATTCTAAGGACAGGGGAGGATGTGAGGATCCTCTGATCACCTGGGTCCAGCTGATAGGTCAACTGGCAGTCATATCTTTTTGATTACCTCCCCCAACAGTAACCCAGGCCAAAAAACACAGAACATCCCTTTTTCTAAACTAGCAGGTATCTGATGGCACCTGACAGCATTAACGGGGAGGTAAGTTTGGATATTCACTCATTTGCAATATAAAAAATGCTATTTATTATAAGATTCAGCATGAAGCAGGTCTTTCCCTACAGGGTGTTGAGGGAGTGGCTATCAGGAAATGGGTAAATGGGTAATAGAGGAGCAAAGCAACAGCTGGAAAAATCAGCCAGTTGAACCAACTAGGGACAGAATGTACGTCTCAGGACTCAGTTTAATGCTCACTACACTTTGTTACTCTGGTACTTCAGAGCAAATTCTGTAAACCCTGAAGAAATTAGAATATCTTAGGAAAATACTTGAAAAAATTGCACATCTAATTTGTCATTTTGTGAGATCTAGCATCATTTGGGGGCCTCCAGAAAAATTTTCCAGAATGTGATGATAACAGAAAATCACCATATACAAAGTAGCTGGATTCTCTCTCTTCAGAGTGTTTATTATATCTAGAATAATTTTGAACCTCTTGTAATTATTCAGATAAAATTCAGTATTGTTGTTTTGTTTCCTTAAAAGGAGAAGTACTTCTTAGAGTGTTTTAAATCCTTAGAAGGATCTCTGGATTAATAATTTCTGAGAACTATTTTCCCTTTTACTAAGACTTTAGAGCACCAAATGTGCTCTAAGAGTATACCACATAGGTTGTTATTTATTTGGGAAATAAAAACTATTTTTGAGAGTATGGACCCCAAGAAACAATCTGGGGTTTTGGAGGGGAAGAGGGTGTGGGGAGGGGGTAACATGGTGATGGGTTTTGAGGAGCACATGTGCCATGATGAGCAGTGGGTGTTATAATTAACTAGTGAATCATTGAACACTACATCAAAAACTAATAATGTACTATACAGCGACTAACTGAACATAATTTAAACAATAAATAAAAAAGTAAAAAACAAACAAAAAAACCATTTGAAGACAATCTGTTCAACGAAGTGTTCAATGACATTCAAAAAATTTTTCAAAGCAATTTGACTACCTTGAGTCACTTGATAATTCAATTTGTTGAGCAATTTGTTGAGTGGTCTATTGAAAGTCAAAATGTTTGTGCACATAAACAGAGTGAGTATGAAAGGGTGAGAGCAAGGACTGTCTATGAATTTATGCTGCTGTGCTTCATTACTGTTTCAAGATGTTCAAGTGTACGTGTGTGTTGCACACATATTTACCTATTCTAATGGGAAGGATTCGAGAACTCTATAGGAATATGACTGACATACATAGTATCTTGAACTTGCATATGTAAAAGGACTTTGCATTGGCTTTTCCGGGTTTATTGTCTGGTAAATTGGCCCTTTTACCTCTTTTTTTTTTTTTTAAACATTCCTGACTCTCAGTGCACATATCACCTCTGTCTGCCACCTTTTGCATTCTCTAATGTAGAGTCATTTTTTAATCAGTTCCATTTTCACAGTGGGACATGACATTTATTGGTTTGAGAACACTGACTAAATTGGAATGCAGTTCTAATATACATATAGGCACCTACAACAGCGGGATGACTTGAATCTGAATAAATAAGAAATTACACAGATCAGTCACAATAAAAGTTGGAGTTGGTAAATAAAAACAATAATTCTCGGAAATAAAAAAGAAACAAAAAAGAATGCAGTAATATTCAACACAAATGAAAAGAGCAGGAAATGCATATAAAGCAAAGGTTTTAATGGGGAGGAGTTAGAAATAAAATTCTGGTATAAGTTGCACTTTTTTCTCTGGAAGAATAAATGAATGCCTGAGGAAGAATAGAGCTATGCTGTCAAACTAACAGGAAGACGACTGGGGAGAAGTAGGTTTTTGTTGTCAGTAACAGTAATAATTCACTGCCTATAATCCTTAATGAATATCAAAGTTGATTAATGCTAAACAAGTTTTAAAATTTAGCAGCTGAAATAAAACATGAATATGAAGTAATCCGGAAAAATAACAAAAAAATCAAGATAGACTAAGAAATGAGAGAATAGGTGAATTTCAAACATAGCTCTAGTTTATATAAAATGTGGAAAAAATTAAATCTAAAAAATTATGGGTATTAAAAAGCACATGCAGGGAGCACATATGACAAAAATATAAGGAATGGAGTAAGAGACTTAAGAGAAAGCCAGTATTCTCCCATACACCAGAGAGACCGCAGTTATAAAGAAAAAGATGTAAAGAAAAAAGAAAGAAAGAAGTTGCTGAGGTCAGGGACAGAAATTTTGGGTGCAGTTAACTTCCACTTAGAAAGGAAAACAGTAATGTACAGAAAACAGTGAACACTGTCAGAATGAACATTGTAATTTACCAATGAGCTTCATGTAATTAAATGTAATGGCCAGTTTTCTGAGCTCATTTCAACTGATCCATCATAAGTTTTAACCAAGGTGATCATTCTTCCTTGATGCATTTTCCTCACTTGGATTCCAAGAACACTCACCATGTGCTGCTTCTCTCCTAGCTCTCTGGTTCCTCCTTCCCAGGCACTTTGGGTAATGCTCCTCTTCATCCCAACCTCTTCATGGTAAGCCAAATCTTGCTCCTTGGTCCACATACTAGCTCTTGGTTTCATCCAGGCTGGTGACTTGCAGTACCATCTGCAAGATGATGACTTCCAGTCTAGACTTTTCTCATGAATTCCAGACTCATATATCCAATGGTTCATTTGGGTTCATCCTAGATGAATTTAAAATCCAAAGCCACACTCCTGATCTTCCTACTCTAACCTCCTTCCTGTAGTTTTCCTCATTTAACTATGGGAAATTCCATCCTTGGAAGTGTCCGGGCCAAAACTTTTGGAGTCATCTTTTGTCCTCCTTTTTAGCACATATCCTTATATCCCATGAGAAGTCCTTTCATTTGAACTTCAAACTATATCCAGAATTTGTCTACTTTTAAGCCTCTATCCACCGATTTTCATCCTAATCTGAGCCACCGTCAGCTCTATCACTGCATTACTGCAATAGTCTCCTCATTGGTCTCCCTGCATTTATCCTCATCTCATCATTTGTCCTCATCTCATCATTTGCCCTCTATATAGCAGTAGAATGATTCATTTGAAACCCATACCCAAGCAGATTGTTTCTCTGCTCATAATCCTGCAATGGCTCTTCACTATACTCAATAAAAGCTAAAGCTCATGCAAGCACCCCTCAAGCTCTATATGATTTGGCCTGCTCCCTCATTACCTTTCCAACCAGAATTTCTACACCTCTTTCCTGTTGCCACTACTTCACAGAGCCACACTTATCTGCTTGCTTTTTTCCTAAACACAGGAGGTAATGCTCTCACCTTGGAAACTTTGCTCTGAATGTTGCCTTGTTGCCTCTGCCTGGAATGCTCTTCCCTTAGCCACCTGCTTGGCCAACTTTTTTAACCCCTCAAATCTTTGCTCAAATTTCACCTTGATGAGGCTAACCTTGACCACTCCTTTTATATATTTTTTTATTTTTTTAAAGATTTTATTTATTTATTTGACAGAGATCACAAGTAGGCAGAGAGGCAGGCAGAGAGAGAGGAAGGGAAGCAGGCTCCTAGCTGAGCAGAGAGCCCAATGCAGGGCTCGATCCCAGGATGCTGGGATCATGACCTGAGCTGAAGGCAGAGGCTTTAACCCACTGAGCCACCCAGGTGCCCCTTGACCACTCTTTTTAATATTGCAACTTGACACCAGCCCCTACCCCTGCTATTCAAGATTTCAAATCACCTTACTTTGTTCTGCTTTTTATTTTGTTCCTTAGCATTTATACCTTTCTAACATGATATACAATCATTTATTATATCTGTTATTTATTGGTTGTACCCTCCTCCTGAGATTTAAGAGAGTAGAGGTTTGCTTTTTTTAAGCCTACATGAAGTTAATTTATTAATAGAAAACATATATTTGAGGAGTCCTGTTCACAGAAGGTGACCACAGTGACTCCCCCAACCCCTACTTCCTGCAGGTGCTATTGGAGGGCATGAAGACGACATCCTCAATTCTCCTTGATCTTCATACTTGAGCAGGCAAGGGCTCTGAGGGCTGACTGGCACCCAGGCTCAGGGGGTCTTGGTTCCCTTTCCTCCTGTGGCCTGGAGTTTGATGTGGAGGGCAGTGTGCCTGGCTCCTTGAATCTCTGGTCCATATTTTGGGTGGCCAGCATGGCAGCATATGAAGATTCACCTTGACCAGTCTTCACCTTCATCCTACCAATTACACGGGCAATGATTTCCTTGCTAGAAAGATCTGTGCCAGAGACAAAAGTGTCATTGAAAGATACAAAGGTGTGGCAGGCACAAAATACTTTTTCTTCTACGGCCACCTGAGGTCCAAGGCTGATGACCAGTTCTTTCTCTTTTCTCTTTTTCTTCCCCTTGCATGGTGCTATTTCTGGATTCTATACATCTTCTCCAGACTCCATCACCAGAAAAAGAGAGAGTAGAGGGTTTTGACAGTTTTGTTCCCTAACATACCAAGGCACCATGGATTGAATTACTAGCTGAATCAAATGAACTTATCTCATATAATGAACTTTCAGGGATATAATCTATGCACATATATTTTTAATACCATTGGAGATGCCTCAAAACATCCTTCAAATAGCATGCGTATTCAATATGGGTTAAAGACTCATCACAGTCATTGTTCACAATTCACTCAGTGCTAGATTCTAGATAAAAAAATAAAATAAAATAAAACTTCTATATGCTATTACATTTACAAGAATATATCAAATATTTAGCAGATTCAAAACTCTGCTGTGAAAAATCAATAATATAAAAACATGGTCTCTAGAGATTTACTATTCAGGAGGGAAAAAATACCCATAATTTTCATATTTATCTGACTGCTGAATTTCTTCCCAGCTATAATCCTCCTTTGTAAAACCAAATAAAATAGTATCTTTTCAGGAGTTCAGACAAAAAAAATTTATTCTCCCTATCTTTTCTAAGGCTCTTTAGAATTGTCGTAAATGAAATGTCTGGTTGCCTGGTTAACTCTTCCCTGGATGCTAATGGGATTACAAATTCATTTAAATTTGGCTTTTTAAGGAGTTCCCTGGAGGCCAGTCTAGCATGCTGAACTCAAGTAATAGACTTTCAGCCTCACAATCTAGGTATACACTTTTTTCTTAATGCCACAAGGACCTTAAAATGGCTTAAAGTAGATGAAATATTGTCATTATGTTCTTATGTGATGTTCTGTAGTGCTGGGATATTTTTAAAATGTTTGAATGATATTTTAAACAAAGTAATAGAATACACAATCTGTCCCTAGTTGGTACAACTGAGACTATATCTATGGAAATGGAACTCAGTGACCATGAATGTTAATCCATCTGCAATTTGACAAAGAAGTACAAAATGAAAATCTCAATTCAAATTACTTTTTTTTTTTTTTTTTTTTTTTTTTGCAAAAGCAATCTCCTTTTTAAGCTAGTGGGTGATTTGATGTACTTGATATACAGGAATAATGTTTTCTCCCTGAGGTGTGGATATTGATGTCCTATCCTTTTCAATCTTTTAAAATCTAGGGTGTTAGCTTTACTCTTAATCAGTAGACAGCTAAGAATGACATAACTCTGGCCCTTGGTTGAGGACTTATGTAATATCCCAATGATCATACTTGTATTGTGAAGTTTGGTTTGAACAGCAGGATACTGGCCCCATTACCCAAATACCTGCTTGTTACTACCTATCAGTCCAAGTGACCAACTTTATTTTGTCATGCTATTTCAAATTCCTTTGATTAAAATATCCATTTCTTCCTAAAGCTGTTTTTAGCATGAACTTCTCTGGCAGTAATTTCTGATATTACTGGCTGATAGCTAGGGAAAGAAGAGGGCAGATACCTAGGAAAAGGTATAGAGAAGAGAATAGAGAGAAGACAAGTCCTTATATAAAATGGTGTAAAGTACTAGTGATCTATGTATACCCATGCTTAAGTCCATGCTTGTGCCTATGTCCATGTCTGTGCATATGCCTGTTACTATGCCTGTTACTACGCCTACACCCATGCCTACACGCATGCCAGTGTCTGTATCTGTGCCTATACACATGCCCATGTCCATGCGTATACCTGTGCCTATGCCCACTCCTATGCCTATACCATGCCTGTGTCTCTCTATATCCATGCCTATACTCGTGCCTGTACCTAAGTCCATGCCCGTGCCTATGCCTATACTCATGCTTATGCTATGCCTATACCTATACCCATGCCTATGCCCTTGTCTGTGCCCATATTCATGCCTATACCCAAGTCCACGCCCATGCCTATGCCCCATTCCCATGCCTATGGTTATGCCTATACCCATGCCTATGACTACGTCTTATGCCTATAGCTATTCCTGTGTCTATTCCTATACTCATGCCTATACCCAAGTCCACGCCCATGCCTATGCCTATACCCATGCCTTTGTCCTTGCTGTGCCTATACTCATACACATGTCCATGCCTATGCCTATACTCATGCCATGTTTATGCTTAGACCTATATGTATATTATGCCTATGCCTACAGCCTGTATCTATTCCTGTACATATCTCCTTGCCCATACCTATACCCAGGCCTGTGCCCATACTTATACCTGTATCTGTACCTATACCTGTTTCTGTATCTTCATCTATATTTGCATGAAAGCCAACTAAAAAAGATAAACTTTTTTATGGGCCACATTTTTTTCCATTCAAGATAAAAATAGTTTTACTGAGTTCCACAGGGGAAAATAAATATTTTACAAATTAGACATCATTTCGTAGAATAGAATGATTTATTCTATTGAATAGAAGAGTGCCAATGAGAAACTTGATATTGTTTTCTAACCATCAATATGTTAGCATCTTTTGGGCACATTTGAGAAGTTGCAATCTTGATTAGCTGTCTTATCTTTCAATCTGAAATGCAATATAGGGAAGGCTACGCATGTGGGATCAGTGGACACTGTACATGAGATTGAACTGGGGAGCTGCAGAGCACGATGGACACTCCCAGAGTGGAGGGGAAGAGGCTCCAGAAGCTGGAGATGGACAATAAGAGGATTTCAAAGGCAGTCCTCAGCTATTTTATAATTTTTCCAGAGTCCAACACATCAACCTTATTCCTTTTGTTTTTACTATGTAATCTTGATCTTGAAACTTCTCCCTTATAAAATTGCTTAATATAGGGTTTACAATGTATATACACAAAATGGAAAACTTTCTAAGAAGCAAAATGCATTTTCTTCACCTCTAAAAATATGATTGCAAAATTTACCACTCATCTTTTTTCTTAAAAGAACATATTTAGAAATTCATGTTACTCTTATTTTTTGCCCCAAACAGCTGGAAAATGGAATATCCTACCTTAGCAGAGTTCAGTGCTGCATTCTGGAGAAAGTTAGAAAGCAGGTAAAAAGGTAGTTATTTGGGGTGGCTTACTGTTGTGTCTGTGAACTATTGTTTTTAGTAAAATGAGTTTCTGTAATTTTGGCTAATTTGTAATGATAACTGTTCCTATTGACAGGTGGTTTAAAACTATTTGTGAATGATCAGTCATCACTATTGTGGCTTAATAAAATATTCTATAATCAATATTTGAACAATCATAGTACTCAAGTTACTAGTAAAAAAATGCATGATATATGCTGTTACTGACTTATGTTGGGTTTATAGTATTTTGTAGAATGCAAATGATTACAGGTAAAAAATGTGGTGCATAAAATACTTATTTTTTAAAATTGGTCCTCATGCCAATCTCCAACTCTACCTCTAAATATCTATATTAGTATATATCTGTATGTATCTATGTTGGTATATGCTCCTATCTATATCTTTGTTGGTATAGATGATAATACAGATGCAGATAGGTACAGACATAAGTCTTAGCTAAAGGTACAGGTATTGGTATAGATCATTATCCTAGTCCATTCAGGTTGCTATAACAAAGTACCATAGATTGAGTGGCTTATAAACAACAGAAATTGATCTTTCACAGTTCTGGAGACTATAAGTCCATCATCAGGATGCCGACAGTTGGGTTCTGGTGAGACCGCTCTTTTGACTTGCAGACTGCCAACTGCTCATTGTACACTCATATGTCAGAAAGAGGGTGAGAGAGTGTTTTGGAGCCCCCTTTATGAAGGCAGTAATCACATTCATAAAGGCTGTGCACTCATGAAATAATTACCTACCAAAGGCCCTACCTTTTAAAACCATCACACTGGGGCTAAGATTTCAACATATAAATTTTGAGGAGACATTAGCATTCAGTTCATGGCCATTACTATTATCCTAAATCATTCTACATGCAGATCACAGTAACTGAGACTGCTTTCCTCATGGTATGCGTAGAGTGTAGTAACAGCTGAAAATATTTATCAGTCACTTTTGTCTCCTCTAACCTGTACAACTACAGTGGTGAGGTCTTATAATTTGAAGTCTGAATCTTCCAAAATCTGCAGTTCATTTTTTCCAAAGCTGGCAGTGTTCATTCACTCATTCATCAAACATATAATGAACTCTTGCTCTTTATCAGACATTGTACCCACTGCTGGAAATACAGAAAACAGGGCTTGGTCCTGTTTATTTGTTGTCTGGTAGGAGAAATGCAAATGTAGTAGGAAATATGAAATTAAAACACAATATGATACAAATGAGGTGCCATAGTGGGAAAACAAGGGGTGTGAACCTAGTCCTTTTACAAATAGACTTAGGTTTACCAAACAGGAGGGGCTGGAATTTCTTTTTGTGGCATAAGCTTGATGTGCTAGGAAAAACCTTCCTACTTGGGATTCAAGATTTACCTTTCCTCTACCTGAGGAAGAAGGAGATGAAAGCACAGTGAGGCTGCAGAGCTCATTCTTTTGAATTTGTTTAGTGAGTCATTCATTTGCTGGGTCTAAAGCTGAGCTCTTAAATCCAGCTTCCTGTTCCTAAGTTACTTTCTCCCCAGGCACTGGGCTCTGCTCCCAAAACCAATGATGATGTGGAAATCGGAAGGACTGCAGGCTTCAACAGGGAAGGGAAGAAATTGGTTTCCCTTCTGAATTTTTAGGATTAGCACTGAAGGCACTCACATATCATAAACCAGAGAGACTTCTAATACAATGCAATCTCCAGAACAGTTCTGAATGGTACCACTTCCTGGAAGCCCTTTGGTCATTTCTCATGCCAGAATGGGTGGTGACCCCATGTTGAGTTAACTCAAGTTAGCTATGCCCCTTCACCATGATGCAATAGTCTATAAAACAGGAATCCTAATGTCAACCTCCCAGGGACACATGGGGGGAGTGTAATGTGTCTGTCATTTCATAAGCATGATGTTAACTGCCATCCCCTCACCAAAACCATCAACTCCTTAACTATTTCTCTGCTTGTTAGCATTAAGAGTAATGTGTAGGGTAAGAAAAAAATGTTGAAACATACAATATTTGATTTACTTATGAGGCTCCTTTGGTAAAAAGTCAAGAAGGGGGAATATGTTCAAAATTACTGTTAATAACTGTCTTTGTATTTATTTATAAAATAATCGATACATTTTAAGACCGATAATCAAGTCAGCTCACACTGACAGAAGGTAGAACTATCCTGTAGCCCAAATTTCCACCATGTTAAAATATCACTTGTGCTTTTGATACCTTATATTTGCAAGTTTTGCAGTCAAATAACTTTCTTTCCATAGCTCTAACCCATAGTTCAAATGCATTATCAAGTCAGTAAAATATTCTTAGGTTAGTTTTTGTAAAGACATTCATTTTTACTGTTTGTGAGAAATTATCACAGTATAACCTATTTTTTAAATGAGTGTGGTTGGCAATTACAGAGTAAATCGAGAATGTAGCTTTCTTCAATTTAGAACATGTGTGAATTAGCATATTTTTACTTGGATTTCTTTATTTAGCCACCCTCTATTAGCCTGTTCCTTGTCTAAGCTCCATCTTTACTCAAAATCCAAAAGATTTATATTCTCAGTCTATTTATTTGAATTTTTTTTCCTGGACTACCTAGGAGTTATAACCCTTTTTGATACCCTGCTTCTATTGAAATTTTCTTTCTCTGTCCTCTGCTTCACCAAAGTATCTTGGGTTGCTTTTTCTATGGTGATTGTTGGGTCTTGGAGCCATTTCTCTTTTTATTTCCCCATTAACAACAAACCTTGAATGGTGAAGCTCTGGTTATTCAAGAGCCAGTGTAGTTGAAGCAGATATGAGTACAGAAATTTGTGTTAGACTACATGTGTTCACACTCTAACTCTACCTCTTACTAGTTATGAGATTTGGGCAAAATTACTTAAACTTTCTAGTCTTTAGTTTTCTAGGTTGTAAAACATCAATAATATAGTATCTGCCACATGCAGTTGTTGTGAAGACTAAATGAATCCGTATATTTACAATGCCATAGTAGGTGTTATGCGAATGTTAGGTATTACTATTTGTTTTTGAAACTCATCATGGCCACTGTTCTAAAATAAGATCTTAATAATTTACATCTGCAAAGGCTGAATCTCAAATTCAAATTTTGATTCACATCCTGTTATCCAAACCATGTTAATTGACCACCCCCAGCAAGAGCCAATCAATAGTTTCTTTTGTCAGGTACTCTTGGAGGTATCATCCCGAGCCTTTGCCAGAATTGCCATTTCAAACATTTTGTCCTCTTTCCCTCATGAATACATTTATACTTATTAGGTACCTCATCTCAAACTTTATTTAAGAGAGTATAATTATATTTAAGTAGATGAACATAAGTGTGAAGTAATTGCCAGCAGAGTTACTTCTTTGATACCTCTTAGTAGCCCATCACTACCCTTCATAATTTGACCTTTAACTTTTTAGGACATATAAAAATTTAGTATCAGGCTTTTCTGAGGATAATCAAAATAGGGAAAACGTGGTTAGTAGCCAAGTTTTATACAAAACATATGTATATATACACACACACAAATAAAATTTGTATATATAAATAAAAATTTGATTTATACAAAACAAATTATATATATATTTGTTTTGTGTATATATATGTGTGTGTGTGTCTATATATGTACATATAGACACACAATGCAATTTTTCCTTTAATGGAAAAGGTATCAAGTAATTGAAAATTCACAGGATTTAATAGAGTATTCCAAGACTTAATAATGAAATATAGTTCCTGCCATATTCCTTTCTATAAACTTGTACCACTGTTTCTAGATTTATCAGTTTTAGAGTTTCTTGACTTCCTGCCAGAAACACAATATTCAGTACCATTTATTTGTTTTCTGTTTACTTCTTTAAAGCAGTAATTAGATTGGAAATCACACACACATGCACACACACCTTACTACAGGCATACTTTAGAGAGATTGCTGCCTCCCCAAAATAAACTGAATGTTATGATAAAGTGGGTCATGAAATTTTTGGCTTTCTACTGCATTTAAAAGTTATCTTTAGAGGGACCTGAGAGGCTCAGTTGCTTGTGTCTGACTCTTGGTTTTGGCTCAGGTCATGATCCCATGGTGTGAAATAAAGTCCCCCATCATGCTCCCCAGTCAGTGGGGAGTCTGCTTGAGATTCTTTCTTTCCCTCATCCTCTGCCCCTTCCCCCATGTTCATATTAGATGACAGGGTGTTGACCTATTTTTATTGATTTTGAGGGGCTTCTCTGTGCCTCCTGGATATTGATTCTTGTTTCCTTCACCAAATTAGGGAAATTCTCTGCTATAATTTTCTCCAGTATGCCTTCTGCCCCTCTCTCTCTTTCTTTTTCTTCTGGGATCAGTATGCCTTCTGCCCCTCTCTCTCTTTCTTCTTATTCTGGGATCCCAATTATACTAATATTGTTTCATCTTATGGTATCACTTATCTCTTGAATTCTTCCCTTGTGGTCCAGTAGCTGTTTATCGCTCTTTTTCTTGGCTTCTTTATTCTCCATCATTTGGTCTTCTATATCACTAATTCTCTCTTCTGCTTCATTTATCCTAGCAGTAAGAGCCTCCATTTTTGATTGAACCTCATTAGTAGCTTTTTTGATTTCAGCTTGATTAGATTTTAGTTCTTTTATTTCTCCAGGAAGGGATTTTATTTCTCCAGGAAGGGATTCTCTAGTATCTTCCATGCTTTTTCTGAGCCCAGCTAGCACCTTAATAATAGTCATTCTGAACTCTAGTTCTGACATTTAACTAATGTCTGTATTGATTAGGTCCCTAACCATCAGTACTGCCTCTTGTTTTTTTTTTTTTTTCTTTTTTTTTTGAGGTGAGTTTTTCTGCCTTGTCATTTTATCCAGATAAAAATAGATAAATGAGAGAACAAAATACTGAAAGGATAGCAACAACCCCAGAAAAATATACACTAACCAAATCAAAAGAGACCCAAAACCGGGGGGAGAAGAACAGAGGGAAAAAAAAATCATATAAATATATGCTTATATATAAAATATATAAAAAATATATAAAATATATAAATTAAAATATATATTATATATTAATATATTACATATTAGATATGCATATCTAATATATTTATATATATTAGACTGGTGAATAGAACAGAGCCGCACACTTGATTTTGTGTATATTTTGGTCTGTTAGAAGAAACTGCCTACCAAAATTTAAAGGAAAGAAAAATGTATATATATACAAAAATAAGGTTAAACATGATGAAGGTATGGAATATGAATGCAAAGGTGAAAATTTAAAAAGATTCTAAAAAAGGAATTGATAAGACAAGAAGTTGGTTGAAAAAAGAAAAAAAAAAGGAAATAATACAATTAGACTGGAGACTAGAACAAAGCCATACACTAGATTTAAGGTATATTTTGATGTTAGAAGAAACTGGATCCCAAAATTTTAAAGAAAGAAAAACCTACATATATGTAAAAAATAAGGTTAAATACAATGAAGGGATAGAATATGACTATAACAATGAAAATTTAAAAAGATTTTTTAAAAAGGTATTGATAAGATAAAATAGTTTAAAAAAGTTAAAATAAGAAAGAGGAATAATTTTAAAAAATAGAAAAAGAAAAAATAAAATAACAAAATTTAACTTTGAAAGACAACAGAATCATGGGAAAAAGCCATGAATTCTATATGCTGCATTCCCCTATTCTGGAGTTCTGCAGTTCACATTTATCAGTAAACTTGGTCTTGTCTGGATGTTCTTGCTAATCTGCTGGCAGAGGGGCCTCTCCCATGATTCTCTAATGTCTTTGCCCAAGGAGGAATTGCACCGCCCTTGCCAGGAGCAAGGCTAAGTAATCTGTTTTGCTCTCAGTAGCTTTTGTCCCCTGAATGTTTTCTGTACATCTTTGGGGAGAAGAATGAAGAGGGCAGCCTCCCAATCTTTGCCCCATGGAGCTGAGGGCTTGGGTACCCACTCCTCAGTGTGCCCTCAGAGAAAAGCAGTCAATCACTCCCATCTCTCTGGTCTCTGGCCACACTCCAAGCTGACTCAGCCTGTGACCAAGTGTTTCTATCTCAGGCTTATGGCCCTGTTTGGGGTCTCCAAACTCAGCAGATTCCAGCAGCATGCTCCCATGTCACTTCTTCCAGAGGAGGAAAAAGGAGGTCTCTCCGGATCTGCCACTTGTGGGGTCCTTGCTTGAAGAGCAGTGGCCCAACTATGCCTCAGATCAAGGTCTAAGATAACCCCGAAGAGAGAGGCCACTCTTCAGCTCCATCTCTGCAGCTGGCTTCCCCAATCTGATACCTGGGAGCTCTGCTAAAGACCAGGCACCCCTGGTCTTTTTGTGACTCCATGGGTCCTGAGACCACACTGTCCCTGCGAGGGCTCCACCCCGTGCTTAGCCATCAGAGTGACATTCCTTAGTGGAGCAGACTTCTAAAAGTTCTGATTTTGTGTTCTGCTGCTCTACCACTTGCCAGGAGCTGGCCCCTCCCCACTGCGGTCTCTCTTCCCATATATTGCCTTAGATTCACTTCTCTACACGTCCTATCTTCCAGAAAGTGGTGCTTTTCTGCTCCTAGAATTGCCGCTCTTCTTCTCTTTGCTCTCCTATTGAGTTTGTAGGTATTCAGAATGGTTTGTAACTATCTAGCTGAACTCCTGGGACTCAATGATATTAGGTTCCCCTATTCCTCTTCCATCTTGCTCCTTCCTTCACAAAAGGTATTCCTTTCTTTTCTTTTTTAAATTTTTTAAAAAA
>PISX010017253.1:0-43907 GCA_004024625.1 Mellivora capensis | reverse complement strand
AGGTTAAAGCCTCTGCCTTCGGCTCAGGTCATGATCCCAGGGTCCTGGAATCGAGCCCCGCATCGGGCTCTCTGCTCAGCGGGGAGCCTGCTTCCTCCTCTCTCTCTGCCTGCCTCTCTGCCTACTTGTGATCTCTGTCTGTCAAATAAATAAAATAAAATAAATTTCTTTTCACAGGAAAATATTTACTAAGGCAGGTAGAGAATTTTGCAGACATTTTACAGTCTCTGGCCTTGATGTAAAGTTATATTTTTCTTTAAATTAGTTACAGATGGGACACCTGGGTGGCTCAGTCTCTTAAGTCTGCCTTCAGCTCAGGTCATGATCCCAGGGTCCTGGTATCAAGCCCCATATTGGACTTCCTGTTCAATGGAGATCCTGCTTCTTCTCCTTCCCCCTTGTGTGTGCTCTCTTATGCACGCATGCTCTCTCTCAAGTAAAGAAATAAAATCTTTAAAAAGAAATAAACGAATGAGTTACAAGTGTAGACATACACAATGAGTCATTGGGATCCATTGAGAAGCCAACATGGAGACAGTTTATAGCACAAGAAGATTATTGTGGAATAATGCTGGAGAAAGATAAGGGGGAGGGAACAGAATTGGGCAGGGGGAACCTCTGTCCATGATGCATATTGGACAAAGTCTCAGCCAGATCAAGGAGCTGAAAAACAAGAATTGATTGTTAGATTTTCCTTGTGTTGGTCAGGAGTGGCCAGGTCTTAGTAATCCCACTCTGCACAGCCATTGACTAAGGGCTGCTAGAAAGAGCACAGCAGCAGCTGAAATGATGTCATGGTCAGTTTGGGTTGTTAACAAATACACAATAGGCTGAGTGATTTAAAAAACACACACTTATTTCTCATGGTTCTGGAGACTGGGAAGTTCAAGATCAAGATGCTGGCAGATTTGGTGTGTGGTGAGGGCCTTCTTCCTCATTTGAAAATGGTGATCTTACTATATTCTCATATAGAGGGCTGCAGAGAGAGAGGAAATAATCCATCATGTCTCTTCTTATCAGAGTACTAATTCCATTCATAAGGGCTCCTCCCTCATGGCCTAATTACCTCCCAAATGCCTCACCTCCTAATACGTCACACTGAAGATTACAATTTCAGCATATGAATTTAAGGACACAAATATTAGGTCTGTAACCCCCCAAGGTATATCCTGAAGGTGAGGCAGCTAGAGGCTGTCAGCCAACTGAATGTCTCACAGCTAAACAAGTTCTTACCTGACAGGACATATATGCTACACACATCCCACACCTGGTGACATATTAAATTCCTTTTTTTTTAAATTAAATTTTAATTAGTGAACATAGAGTGCAGTATTAATTTCTGGAATAGAATTCAGTGATTCGTCACTTACATACTATACCCAGGGCTCATCACAACAAGTGCCCTCCTTAATCCCCATCCCCCTTCTAGCCCATCCCCAACTCACCTCCCTCCATCAACCCTCAGTTTGTTCTCTATTGTTAAGTGTCTTCAATGGTTTGTTTCCCTCTCCTTTTTTTCTTTTCCCCCTTTCCATATGTTCATCTCTTTTCTTTCTTAAATTCCACATATGCGTAAGATCATATAGTATTTGTCTTTCTCTGACTGGCTTATTTTGCTTAGCATAACACTCTTGCTCCATCCGTGTCATTGCAAATGGCAAGATGTCATTTTTTGATGGCTGAGTAATATTCCAGTGTGTGTGTGTGTGTGTGTGTGTGTACCACATCTTCTTTATCCATTCCTCAGTCAGTGGACATTTGAGCTCTCTCCATAGTCTGGCTATTATTGATAAAGCTGTTACAAACATCTGGTGCATGCACCCCTTAGAATCTGTATTTTTCTATCCTTTGGGTAAATACCTAGTAATGTGATTGCTGGATCATAGGATAGTTTTATTTTTAACTTTTGGAGTAACCTCTATACTGTTCTCCAGAGTGGCTACACCAGTTTGCAATCCCACCAACAGTGGAAGGACGTCCCCCTTTCTCTGCATCCTCGCCAACACCTGTTATTTCCTGTGTCATTAGCATTAGCCATTCTGACCAGTGTGAGGTGGTATCTCATTGTGGTTTTGATGTGTGTTTCCCTGCTGATGAGTGATGTTGAGCATCTTTTCATGTGTCTGTTAGCCATCTGGATGTCTTCTTTGAAAAAGCGTCTATTTGTGTCTTCTGCCCATTTCTTTTTTTCTTTTATTTTTTTAAAGATTTTACGTATTTATCTGACAGACAGAGATCACAAGTAGGCAGAGAGGCAGACAGAGAGAGAGGGGGAAGCAGGCTCCCCAATGAGCAGAGAGCCCGATGCGGAGGCTCGATCCCAGGACCCTGGGATCATGACCTGAGCCAAAGGCAGAGGCTTTAACCCACTGAGCCACCCAGATGCCCCTCTTCTGCCCATTTCTTAGGACTGTTCGCGAAGTAACCGCTTGAGCTAAAGCCGACCCGTCTTCTGCCCATTTCTTAACTGGATTGTTTGTCTTGGGGATGTTGAGTTTGATAAGTTTTTTGTAGCCTACGGCCATACCACCCTGAACGCGCCCGATCTCGTCTGATAAGTTTTTTGTAGATTTTGGATACTAACCCTTTATCAGATACATCGTCATTTGCAAATATCTTCTTCCATTTCACAGAATGGCCTTTTACTTTTGATAATTGTTTATTTCTTTGTGCAGATGGTTTTTAATCTCGATGGAGTCCCAATAGTTGATTTTTGGTTTTGTTTCCCTTGCCTCTGACAACGTGTCTAGGAAGACGTTGCTACAGCTGAGGTCAAAAAGGTTTCTGCCTGTATTTTCCTCTGGGAGTTTTGTTGTTTCCTGTCTCACATTTAGGTCTTTCATCCACTTTGAATCTATGTTTGTGTGTGGTATAAGGAGATGGTCCATCTTCATTCTTCTGCATGTTGCTGTCCAGTTTTCCCAACACCATTTGTTGAAGAGACTGTCTTTTTTCCATTGGATATTCTTCCTGCTTTGTTGAAGATGAGTTGATATACTTGTGAATGCATTTCTGGGTTCTCTGTTCTGTTCCACTGATTAGTCTGTTTTTGTGCCAGTACCATACTGTGTTGATGACTACAGCTTTGTAATACAGCTTGAAATTTGAAATTGTGATGCCTCCAGTTTTGTTTTGTTTTGTTTTGTTTTTCACAATTACTTTGGCTATTGGGGGTCTTTTCTGGTTCAGTACAAATTTTAGAATTGTTTGTGCTAACTCTGTGGAAAATGCTGGTGTTATTTTGATAAGAATTGCATTGAATGTGTAGATTACATTGGGTAGTATGGACATTTAAACAATATTTGTTCTTCCAATCCATGAAAATGGCATGCTTTCCATTTCTTTGGGTCCGCTTGAATTTCTTTCATCAATGATCCATAGTTTTCAGAGTACAGATCTTTTACCTCTTTAGTTAGGTTTGTTCCTAGGTATCTTATTGTTTTTGGTGCAATTGTGAATGAGACTGATCCCTTAATTTCCCCTTCCACTGCTTTGCTATTGGTGTAAAGAAATGAAACGATTTCTGCACGTTGATTTTATATCCTGCAATTTTGCTGAATTCATGTATGTATTCTAGCAACTTTTTGGTGGAGTCATCTGCAAATAGTGAAAGTCTGACTTCTTCCTTGCCAATTCAGATGCCTTTTATTTCTTTTTGTTGTCTGATCACTGAGCTAGGACTTCTAGTATTATGTTAAATGGTAATGGTGAGAGTGGAAATCCTTGTCTTGTTTTTGACCATAGAGGAAAGGCTCTCATTGAGAATGGATATTAGCTGTGGGACTTTCATAGATGGCCTTTATGATGTTGAGGTATGTTCCATCTATTCCTACTTTGCTGAGGGTTATTATCAAGAAAGGATGCTGTACTCTGTCAAATGTTTTTTTCTGAACCTATTGACAGGATCTTATTATTCTTGTTCTTTCTTTTATTAATGTGGTATATAACATTGATTTGCAAATATTGAACGACCCCTGCAGCTCAGGAATAAATCTCACTGGATTGTGGTAAATAATTCTTTAAACGTACTGTTGGATGTGATTTGCTAGTATTAAGAATTTTTGCATGCATGTTCTTCAAGGATATTGGTTTGTCATTCTCCTTTTTAGTGGGGTCTTTGGTTTTGGAATCAAGGTAATGCTATCTTTGTAGAATGAGTTTGGAAGTTTGCCTTCCATTTCTATTTTTTGGAAGAGTTTGAGAAGAACAGGTATTAACTCTTCTTTAAATGTCTGGTAGGGGGTGCCTGGGTGGCTCAGTCGTGATCCCAGGGTCCTCAGATTGAGCCCCATATCAGGCTCTTTGCTTGGCAGGAATCCTGCTTCTCCCTTTCCTCCTTCCCCCCACCCCGCTTGTGTTCCCTCTTTCACTGTGTCTCTCTCTGTCAAATGAATAAGTAAAATCTTTAAAATTAAAAAATAATATGTATCTATCATCTATCTATCTATGGTAGAATTCCCCTGGGAAGCCATCTGGCCCAGGATTTTTGTTTCTTGGGAGATACTTGATTACTGATTCAATTTCTTTGTTTGTTATGGGTCTGTCCAAATATTCCATTTCTTCCTGTTGTAGTTTTGGTAGTTTGTAGGTTTCTAGAAATCTGTCCATTTCTTCCAGGTTGCCCAGTTTGTTGACATACAATTTTTTTCATAGTATTCTCTTATAATTATCTGTATTTCCATGGTGTTGGAAAATCTCATTTGAGATTTTATCTATTTGGGTCCTTTCTCTTTTTGATAAGTCTGGCTATGGGGTTATCAATTTTATTAATTCTTTTGAAGAACCAGGTCTTTGTTTTGTTAATCTGCTCTACTATGGTTTTTTATTTCCATATTGTTTATTTCTGCTCTCATCTTTATCATTTCCCTTCTTCTGCTGGTTTTAGGCTTTATTTGCTGTTCATTTTCTAGCTTCTTTTTTTTTTTCAAATTTGAGTTTGTTTTACTATGATTTAGATTTTTTCCAAAAAGAACAAAATTTTTTATATATAGCATAAAAATTCATGTATCAAAAATATGGAATGCTTCACGAATTTGCGTGTCATCCTTGCGCAGGGGCCATGCTAATCTTCTCTGTATCGTTCCAATTTTAGTATATGTGCTGCTGAAGCGAGCACCATTTTCTAGCTTCTTTAGGTGTATGGTTAGGTTGAGTAGTTGAGACTCATCTTGTTTCTTGAGGAAGGCCTGTACTGCAATATACTTCTCTCTTAGGACTTCCTTTGCTGCATCCCAAAGGTTTTATACTGTCATTTTTTCACTTTCATTTGCTTACATGTATTTTTAAAAAAATTTCTTCTTTAATTTCCTGGCTAACCCATTCATTCTTTAGTAGGATGTTCTTTAACTTCCATGTACTTGAGGTCTTTCCAAATTTTATCTTGTGGTTGAATTTTAGTTTCATAGTGTTGTGCTCTAAAAATAGGCATAGTATGAAATCTGTCTTTTTATACTGGTTGAAGGTTGATTTGTGACCCAATATGTGATCTTTTCTGGAGAATGTTCTGTGTGCACTTAAAAAGAACACATATTTGATTATTTCCTTGTTGATTATTTCCTTTTCTGCTCAGGTGATCTGTCCATTGTTGTTAGTGAGGTATTAAAGTCCCCTACTATGATTGTATTATTATCAGGGAGTTTCTTTATATTTATTATAAATTCATTTATATATTTGGGTGCTCCCAAGTCGGAAGCATAAATATTTACAATTCTAAGACCTTCCTGATGGATAGACCCCTTAATTATGATAATTATGACATATAATTATATATAATTATGACCCCTTCTTCATCTCTTGTTACACTCTTTGTTTTAAAAATCTAGTTTGCCTGCAGAACAGGCTGGGTGGCTCAGTTGGTTGGATGTCTGACTCTTTATTTTGGCCCAGATTGTGATCTCAGGGTTGTGGAATTGAATCCCGTACTGGGCTCCATGCTAAGTGTGGAGTCTCTTTTTCCCTCCTCTTCTGCTTCTCCCCCAACTCGCACTCATGATTGCTCACTCACTCTCTCTCTCCCTCTAGTAAATAAGTAAATAAAATCTTTAAAAAATAATAAATTAAAAATTAAACAATAAAATCTAGGGCATCTGGGTGGCTCAGTTGATTAAATGTCTGCCTTTGGCTCAAGTCATGATCCCAGGGTCCTGGGATCCAGCACAGCATAGGGCTTCCTGGTCAGCGGGGAGTCTGCTTCTCTCTCTACCCATCTCCCCTGCTTGTACTTGCTCACTCTCTCTCTTTCTCTCAAAAATAAATAAAATCTTTAAAAAAATAAAATAAAACCTAGTTTGCCTGATATAGGTATGCCTACTCTGGCTTTCTTTTGACATCCATTAGCATGATAGATGGTTCTCCAACCCCTCACTTTTAATCTGCAGGTGTCTTTAGGTCTAAAATGAGTCTCTTATAAGCAGCATAAAGATGCCTCTTTTTTTTAATCCATTCTGATACCCTTTGTCTTTTGATTGGAGCATGTAGTCCATTTATATTTCATGTGATTATTGGAAAGATATGAATTTTGTGCCATTGTGTTCCTTTAGGGTTGGTATTTCTGGTGATGCTCTCTGGCCCTTTTAGTCTTTGTTGCTTTTGATATATTTTTTTTTCTTCACTTAAAAGTCCCCCTTAAAAGTTCTTGCAGGCCTGGTTTGGTGGTCATGAACTCCTTTAGTTTTTGTTTGTCTGGAAAACTTTTTATTTCTCCTTCTATTCTGAATGACAGCCTTACTGGATAAAGAATTCTTGGCTGCAATATTTTTCCTGTTTAGCTCATTGAATATTTCCTGCCACTGTCTTCTGGCCTGCTACATTTCTGTAGACAGATCTGCTGCAAACCTGATCTATCTTCCCTTATAGGATAAGGACTTGTTTTCCCCTTGCTGCTTTCAAGCTGCTTTCCTTATCTCTGTTTTGTAAATTTGACTATGGTATGCCTTGGGGATGGTCAGCTTTTGTTGAATTTAATGGGCATTCTCTGGGCTTCTTGGATTTTGGTGACTGTGTTCTTCCCCAGATTATGGAAGTTTTCAGCTGCAATTTGTTAAAACAAACCTTCTGCCTTTTTTTTCTCTCTCTTCATCTTCTGGGTCCCATGACAAATGTTACTGTATTTTATTAAGTTACTGATTTCCCTAAATCTACCTTCGTGGTCCATTACCTTTCTTTCCCTTTTTAGCTTCATTATTTTCAATAATATTATCTTCTGTATCACTGATTTGCTACTCTGCTTCATCCATCCTCATTTTTATGGCCTCCACTTGGGATTACATGTCAGTTACAGCATTTTTAATTTGAGCATAACTAGATTTTAGTTCTTTTATCTTTGCAGTAAGGGATTCTCTAGTGTCTTCTATGCATTTTTAAAGCTCAGATAGTATTCTTATAATTATTGTTTTGAATTCTAGTTCAGACATCTTACTTATATCTGTATTGATTGAATCTGTGGTTATGAGTTCTACTTCCTGTTTGTTCTTTTGGGGTGAATTTCTCTGTCATGATTTTATCCAAAAAAGAAAAAGAGAAAAAAAAAAAACAAAACTAAGACAACCCTCCCCCCAAACAAAAAAACTAGATCTTGGGTGTGTTTTGGTCTGCTTGTTAAAGGCATCTAGATCCCCAAATAAAATTTTTTTAAAGATAGAAAAAAAAACCCTGAAAATGAAATGTATGTGAATACATAAATATATGTTTAAAATTAATAAAAAATAAAAAGGAATTTGAAAAAAATACGAAAATAGGGGGCCTGCTGTGCTGATTCTCAGGCTGACATGTTTCAGTGAAAATGGGCCTCCAGGGAGCAAGTTGGGATATTGTTTGGTGTAAGCAGCCTGGCCTCCACTGTGTGATGCTGTTTTGCTCCCTCAAGGCTTTCAACATTGGTGGGCCCAATGAATATGGTGGTGCCCTGCTCTCTGGCCCCAGAGTTGAGAGTTCTCGCACCCCACTCTTTAGTGAGGCCTCACCAAGGAAGCAATCAGTCATCACCCCACTTGTGTCCCTGGTGTCCATCTGAACCCTGCGTTCATCCTGCCTGTGTCTGAGGTTTTTGTTTTTGTTGTTGTTGTTGTTGTTGTTTTTATCTCTGTTGTTGTTGTTTTTATCTCATGCATGCAACTGAGTTTCAAAACTCCAAATTTTAGGGACTTCCGTAGTGTGGACCTGTGCTTTTACTCCAGGGTTTTGCTGTGCTTTTTGCCATTTGCCAGCCAGTGCCAGGAAAGTGGTTGCACGACAACACAGCAGTTCGCAGTTTATGACAAAACAGAGCCGAAAGCCAGCATCCAGACCCACTGCTCTCAGCCAATTTCCCTGCTCCTATGCCTGGAAACAGTGCAGCACGTTGCCACCACCAGTTCTTCTTGTGATCCAGGAGATCCTCAGACCACACTGTGACTCCTGGAATTCCGCCCAGCTTCGGCACCTGAGCACCTTTCAGCCAGGCACATCCCCCACGGTAGCGGACTTCTGAAAGTTCAAATTTTGCATTCTACTGGTTTTAATACTTTGTGGTTGCCTCTGTAAGCAGGCTACTTCCCCACCACCATATCCACAGCTATATCTCTCCCAATTCAATTCTCTGCACCTCCTACCTTCCAAAAGATGGTTGGTTGCTTTACTACTTGTAGACTTGCAGTTTTTGTTCTCTCAGACCTCTGATTGATTTCTTGGGTGTTCAGAATGATTTGACAACTATCTTGCTGTGTACCAAACAAGCTTGGGGTCTCCCTACTCCTCTGCTATCTTAACTCCACCCTGTATTAAATTTCTGTATCCCCAGCTTTTCTGTTTATTTTACAAGTGTAATAAGTGCTTTGTGATGCCTCATTAGATACTCATCAACCACTTCTTTGCAGCCAAATATTTGGCTGCCCAGCATGTTCATCTATTAAGAAGAGTCACTTTAGTAAACATGGAACTGGAGTCATTGTATAACTTGACTCAGTTCTGTGTTACAGTTCATCTTCCATTTGATCAAATAAAGGGTGGATTCCATGACAAAAAGGAATATCTTTTAGTCATATTTATACTTCCTCATTCTTTTATCACCCCATCCCCACCCCTACACAGAAAAATACAGAACCTGGCAGGGCACCTACTTCCCAGGAAGATCACAGAAAATGTTGTGTTTAATAGGGTAAGTGATTGTAGAATGTTCTACCTTCTTCCCTTCACTTAATTGTCACTGCAAATAGCCTTTGTGTCACTTGCTATTACTGGTGGTTCTAATTCTGGTTTTGTAATCAATTGATTTTGTCTATTTTCTTCTTGATGAAGGGAATATAATCCCTTATAGTAAGAGATAATAAAAGAAATACTGAGAAGAAAAAATGCAGTATTTTTTATACCATACTTTGGGACCTGACAGGGACATCTCCAGAAAGGTAATCTGTCCAGCACCCCACAGTAATGGCTGGGAGCAATATATGTAACAGACAGAGACCCAAGCATTCACATGTCAACACAAATTTTGGAAGGAAAGAGGAAAGGGCAGGGGAGAAGAAGGGGAAAAAGGAGGAAGGTTATAGAGAGTAATTGTTCACCAAATTTTGGAGGCTGGGGGCCTTCTCCGAGCAAATTTACTAACAATTTTCATTTTGTCAGTGGACTGAGGATAATTTTATAATAGTGGGAGGCTTACTTCCAGGATCAGGACACCTAAATACAATGGTGAGGTCTAGCTGATAGCTGGGATGAAACTTGAATGTCAGGAACACTTAGAAGCCGCCAAGGAAGGACCTGTCCTTTGTAAGCTTTGGAAAATGGAACAAATGGTCACTGTCAGTCTGTAGCATCCCCTGGTGGCCATCCACAGGGTAAGTCTGGCAAGTCAGAAGGATGCCATTAAGCCTAAATAAGTAAATCAAACTCAGTTGTGTCAGAGGATATGGCTTCATTTGCAAAGTTGTGCCTGACAGATGCCTTTCCCAGGTAGGAGACAGTCATTGACTCCTGACTTCCCGAAGGTACCTGGGGAGAGCTGCAAATGGGAAAGCTAAAACAAAGCCATATGGGGGCTTCCTGAAGACTCTTTGATGCAACTGATTATGATGTTCTGCTGGATAATTTGCTTGTTTCAAGTGCATGATTAATGGAATTATTATTCATAATTAGGAAATGCCCAGAGAGCAAAGAAAACAAACAAGGTTCTGACTAGCTATCAGTAATTGTCAGGCTCACACTAATAATGCCCAGGAAATGAAAAGGTGCTGCCATTTTTCTTTAATTTTATTAAGAATGCCATTTCCTAATAATGAACTAGTGCTGTGGGCAGTGTGTATTCGGCAGATTATGTTACCTCAAAGTACCATTCTTCATGGCATTCCCTGCAAAGTATACAGATGAGGCCTGTTGGATACTATTGTTTAATTAATTAGGGCCTTTCCAGTAGGAACCTTCGTAAACAATAACCCCCTCTTCCTCTTCTTCCTCCTTTCTTCCTCAAATCACACATGCTGCTGGTCCCTTAAGGAGACACTGTATTGGAGGAACAGAATTGGTAGCTACCACTTTAGCCTCTAATGAGAAAGCTTTATAGGGCCAATCAACTCAGTTTTATTAAAATGGCTTCTCTTCTTATAGTAGGGAGAGAAAAATCTTAGTAGTTTTCCTACTGTACAAACTGCTCCATCATTTTTTGGTCTTCTTTGCTACAACTAAGGAAAATACTGTCATACTCACCATTGCAGAGTATTGCAAACTGCATTGAGCCATAGAAAGACTGGTCTGAGTGAAGAACCATTTGTAGAGACAGTCACCAACATCTCCAGTGGAATATCTTTTGGACTAAAGTAATCAGAAAAGTCTGGGTTCCCCTGGGCAACTGTTCAAAGAAATTAAACAAGGATGAGAAGACACCTGGGTGGCTCAGTCATTTAAGTGACCAACTAATGATCTCAGCTCAGGTCATGATCTCAGGGTCATAACATCCGAGCCCAGTACTGGGCTCCACACTCAACATGGAGTCTGCTTGAGATTCCCACTGCACCCTCCCCCCCATAGTGTATGCAATCTCTCTTTCTCCCTGAAATAAATAAATAAAATCTTAAACAAAACAAAACAAAAGCAGGGATGAGAAGAAGACAGATGGCAGGCCTTGAATACATTTCACAGTTTGCTTCTACTTCTGTACGTGCTTTATAGGATTTTTGAAACAATGTGTGGCTGCCATGCTGGATGCAAGTATTTGAGTTCTTTGCAGGTCTGGGAACAAGAAATGGAGGAGACAGAGAGTGCATTGGTGGGGATCGATTCAAAGTAAGCAAAATGCAGAAAGATAAATGTGGGGGCTCCTGGGTGGCTCAGTGGGTTAAAGCCTCTGCCTTCAGCTCAGGTCATGATCCCAGGGTCCTGGGATCGAGCCCCACATCGGGCTCTCTGCTCCGCGGGGAGCCTGCTTCCCCTCTCTCTCTGCCTACTTGTGATCTCTCTCTCTGTCAAGTAAACAAATAAAATCTTTTAAAAAAAAAGAAAGATAAATGTGGCACTTCAGGCTGTAGGAAAAGATAGCCCAACTTTTGTGCAAAACTCACAAAAAATGATTATACCTGGTTCTTAGAGAACCTAAAACTATAGTTGAACTCCACATTTTATCCCAAAGTTGGTCACTTGTGCTCATGCTAAAGCACAAAATGAAAAGTGATAAAGGTTAGGATAACTTGTTCTTACCAGGGCTTTGAGTAGAATAAATTAGTTCCTTCGGTGTGTCTAACACCTCACTATTCAGTGTGGCACATCCCCAGGAACTCATTAGGAATGCAGAATCTTGGGTCCCACAACAGAATCACTAAATCAGAATCTGCATGTTACCAAAATAGCCAGGGGATTTCTACGCACATTACAGTTTGGAAAGCCCTGGTCTAGGACACTTGCTGAAGTTATTTCTGCATTTTAGAAGGAAAGAAGATGCATACTGGGCTATATGAAAAGTGAGAATAGGGGAACCTGGGTGGCTCAGTGGGTTAAAGCCTCTGCCTTCAGCTCAGGTCGTGATCCCAGGGTTCTGGAATCGAGCCCTACATCGGGCTCTCTGCTCCGCGGGGAGCCTGTTTCCTTCTCTTTCTCTGCCTGCCTCTCTGCCCACTTGTGATCTGTCTGTCAAATAAATAAATAAGTAAAATCTTGGGAAAAAAAAGAAAAGTGAGAATAAATTGATTTAATGTCTTATTTAACCTTCTTTCTATAGAGAATTACTTTCTTTTAAAAACAGCTTAATTCCCAAACTTTTAAAAAGATAGGTTGAAATATTGTTCTCTGGGAATGTCAGACTTTTTCCATAGCTGGGTAATATTTTTAGTAAGCAATGGCCTGTTTGCAGAGCAAATGTTCTATTATTAGCCCCAAAGCTATATGAAGTATTATAAATAGTAGGATTCCTTTTTCTTTGGGGGCAGCAAACAGACAAATTCACGGGTGCTGCCTATTTTATCCCACAGGCCTCTGAACACTTTTTTTTAAGATTTTATTTATTTATTTGACTCACACAGAGAGAGAGAGAGAGAGAGAGAGAGATCACAAGTAGGCAGAGAGGCAGGCAGAGAGCGGGAGAAGCAAGCTCCCTGCCGAGCAGAAAGCCCGATGCGGGGCTCGATCCCAGGACCCTGAGACCATGACCTGAGCCAAAGGCAGTGGCTTAACCCACTGAGTCAACCTCTGAACACTTTTTTTTTTATCAAATTAAGGAAAAATTGTCATTAATACAAAGCAGATTCTCTTTTAAATGATGGGTATGTTGTGCCGGGTAGTATAAACAGTCTCCAGGAGCCAAATATTAAGGGGGAAATATTAAAGCACCATTCATCCACCAGCAGCTGACTACCCTTTCTTCTCAAAGACACCTAGAATATTCTCCAGGGTGTATCATATGTTAAGTCACAAAACAAGTCTTAACAAACAAACAAATATAATATAATATAACAAATATAAGAAGGAACCAACTGGGACACCTGGGAGGCTCAGTTGGTTAAGCGGCTGCCTTCGGCTCAGGTCATGATCGCAGCGTCTTGGGATGGAGTCCCACATTGGGCTCCTTGCTCAGCAGGGAGCCTGCTTCTCCCTCTGCCTCTGCCTGCCACTCTGTCTGCCTGTGCTCGCTCGCTCTCTCTCCCTCTCTCTCTGACAAATAAATAAATTTAAAAAAAATTAAAAAAAAAAAGAAGGAACCGACTACCTTTTCTGACCACAGTGGTATGGAACTAAATTCAGTAACAAGGGGAAAGCTGGAAAATTGACAAATATGTGGAAAAACACTCCTGAACAACCAATGTGTCAAAGGAGAAATGAGAAGAGAGATCAAGGGACACGTGTGTGGCTCAGTTGGCTAAGTGTTCAACTCTTGATCTCAGCTCAGGTCTTGATCTCAGGGTCATGAGTTCAGGCCTAGCATTGGGCTGTATGCTGGGTGTCGAGCCTACTTAGAAAAATATCAAAAATATTTTGAGATAAAAATGAACACGCAACATAACAAACTTTAAGGGGTGTCACAAAACCGGTTCTAGAGGGAAGTTTATAGACATAAATGGCTAATGATAAAGATCTCAAACAACCTGAATCTATACCTGAAAGAACTAAAAAAAATCCCAAGGTTAGAAAGATAGAAATTCAGATCAAAACAGAAATAAATAAAATAGAGACCATAAAAAACAATACAGAGGATCAATACAATTAAGAGCTGTTTTTTTTAAAGATGAACAAAATCAATGAACCTGTAGTGAGATAAACTAAAAAAAAGACAAGACTCAAAATTAGAAATGAGAATAGATATTACAACTGATACTGCAGAAATACAAAAAATTATATATACTACTATGAACAATTCTACACCTTCCTCTAAGCTGGAGGAAATAGATAAATTCCTAGAAACATATAACATATAGACATATAACAAATATGTCTATATGTTATATATAACATATATAACATATTATATATAACATATGCAAATATATAACCTAATAAGACTGAATCCTGAAAATAGAAAATCTGAATAGTTTTATAACTAATAAAGATATTGAATCAGTAATCAAAAATTTCCAAGAAGGAAAAGTCCAGGACTAGATGACTTCATTGGTGAATTCTACCAAACATTTAAAGAAAAATTAACAACAATCCTTCTCAAACCCTTCCAAAGATTTGAAGAGGAGGGAACACTTCTAGCCTCATTTTACAAGGCCAGTGTTAACCTGGTACCAAATCCAGGCAAGGATAATTCGAGAGAAGAAAATGAAAGGCCAATATCCCCGATGAACATAAATGCAAAAATCTTTGACAACATACACTAGCAAACCCAATTCCACAGCATATTAAAAGGATCATACACCAAGGTCAAGTGGGATTTATCCATAACATACAAGAATGGTTCAACAAATGCAAGTTAAATGTGAATACCACATTAACGGAATGTGGGATAAAAATCATTGCAATAGATGCAGGTAAAGGATTTGACAAAATATAACATGTTTTCATGATAAAAAACTCTCAACAAATCAGGTATAGCAGGAATGAACCTGAACAAAATAAAGACCATATATGACAAGTCCACAGATAACCTTATACCTCAAGATGGAAAGATAAAAGCTATTTCTTTAAGCTAAGCAAGAAAAGGATGACCATTCTCTCTACTTTCATTCACAATAGTAACTGGAAATCCTAACCAAAGAAGTTAGGTAAGAAAAAGAAAAAAGTCATGCAAATTGGAAATGAAGAAGTTAAATTATCTCTATTTGCAGATTAATTGGATCTTATGTAAAAAAAAAAACCCTCAAGGCTCCACCAAAACATTGTTAGAACTGAGACAGAAATGTAGTAAACTTGCAAGATACAAATCAACATGTAAAAATCCATCGAAATTCTATACAATAGCAACAATCTATCTGCAAGAGAAATTAAGAAGTGACAGTAGCATCAAATACAGTAAAATGCTTAGGAATACATTTAACCAAGTTGATGAAAGACCTGTACATTGAAAGCTAAGACACTGATAAAAGAAATTGAAGGAGACACAAATAAATGGGAAAGATATCTTGTGTTCTTGGATTGGAAGAATTAATATTGTTAAAATGACCATACTGCTGAAAGGGATCTACAGAGTCCATGCAATCCCAGTCAAAATTCCTATAGCATTTGTTACAGAAATATAAAAATCTTTCAACCCCCCCCCCAAATTTGATTTGTGATTTTCTTCAACAGGAATGAATCCTGAACAAACTTCTGGCCTTCAGAAAAAAAAAAAAAAAACACTTCATTTTACTTACCATTGTTCATTTTTATTTTTTATAAAGATTTTTATTTATTTATTTGACAGACAGAGACCACAAGTAGACAGAGAGGCAGGCAGAGAGAGAGGAGGAAGCAGGCTCCCCACTGAGTAGAGAGCCCAACGTGAGCCTTGATCCCAGGACCCTGAGATCATGACCTGAGCTGAAGGCAGAGGCTTTAACCCACTGAGCCACCCATTGTTCATTTTTAAATGTTTATCTTTATATTAACTATTAAGAAAGCTCCTTCATACACTAATAAAACTGTAACTAGCATTATGTAAAAAGAATAATGTGCTCTCAAAGTCTAATATGTTAGAGAGAATATCAAGTAATAACCATACATGCCACACAATTGCAAGGAGAGAACAGATTTTTCTTACTGGTAGCTTGTACCTCTGCTTATTTATAAGATAAATTTTTATCTTAAATTAAGCAGAGATTAAGTGAGCATCAAGCCTCATATGGTAGAAATAGGGTCAATGCAGCTCTCTCTTTTCAATAAAATGGTGTGGGATGGGCATGCATTACTAGGCTTTCCTACATGCTTTCCCTGAAGACATACTCACCCTGTTTAGTCCTCTCCTTTAAAGGGCCAGGCTGAGTTCACACTAAGCTTTTTATTGCTCAGGAAAGCAACATTTGAGCCCTCAAATAAAATTAGTTTTAAAAGATCATGAAGAATCAGGTTGCAATTTTTAAAGAAATTATTATCCTCATCATTGGTTCAGTAAATACACACTGAACAAATGCAGTTTGCCATGTAGTCTGATAAATAGTGATTCTTTGAACCAAAATTACGGATGGAATGTTTTCACTTAAGGTCCATGAGAAATAAATGCTATGGAGAAATGGCTGATAAACAGGCAGTTGTGAGTTAATCCTTAAGTAGAATATTCCCCACTTCTACAGTCATTACTCACCTACTTTCTTGTGTTCAAAATATCATTAATGAGATATAAAACTTTCCATTACATAATTAAGAACTTTGCATTACATAATTAAGGAGAATTCTCATAATTAAGAGAATTCTCTTAGGAGAGCTAATGCAACTAATTTGTAAGTAATTTAAGTCAAGATACCTCCTGACAACAGGTCCCAATAAAGATGAAGTAGGAAAGAAAGATGGTACTTGATTGAGGGGATCATGAATTGTCAAAGAAAAGGAGGTCATGGGCGTCGGCACATACTTTTTCTGTTTCAGAATTTTGTCTGGGACTGCCTGGTCATCAAGGAGTGCTAGAGACATATTTATCAGAATGAGAAAGGCATGACTTCAAAAAAAGCACCCATGGGATTTTTTCCCAAAAGCACCAATGAAAATCCAAAAGGCTTAAAATTCATCAGTGGCAATAAAGTTGGGTGGAGAGGAAGAAGTATATCTGCAAAACCTGAGGAATCTAAACATAGGGAATGTTGCCTTTCCTAATTCTTTCCCACACATCTGTATTCATTCCTTTGCTCTTGGCTCACACTCCTTCCCAGAATATGCCACTCCCAACTTCTCAAGGGAAGCCATTCAAGTGTTTTCCCAAGGCTTAAGAAGTGTTGATTGGTAAATATCTTGTCTTATCTGAGTATATATTAATGAATCCAGTGAAGAAATTATTTAAGGAGTACAAAGGCCAAGGCCAAGAAAATGAAAAAAAAAATGTTCCTGCAAGTGGTACTTAAAATACTGGGGTTCACCTATATAAATCTATAGTGTATCTGATAAGAGATGAACACCATACTGCTAGCAAACCAAAGCAGGGAGAACTTCAGCCTTTCAAAAATGTTTTAGGCTGCATACCTATTTTGTAAGATTCTTAAGGGATATAATTCATGTTTACTAAAAATTAATTTCACCCATAAAAAGATATATATGATTTACTCTGGGCTTAATGATCTCGAGGGATGTTTATTCCCATCTAAGAACTTCAAAAATTTTTCATTGGAAGTCTGTGTTTCTGTGGGGTCCCCTAAAAGGCAGAACCTGAGACATATCTTCTCTGCAGGTTAATCTCTGCAAACTCTTTAGGAGATAGAAGACAAGAGACAAGAGAGAGACAAGAAAGAGAGGGAAGCATAAATGATGTGTTAGTAAGGTAACTACGACTGCAAACAAACAGAGCTTAGATCCACTGGAGACCTGCCTGCCCGTTGTTTCTTGAAGCAGGCAGAGAGAAGGGGGGAAGCAGGCTCCCTGCGGAGCAGATAGCCTGATGTGGGACTTGATCCCAGGACCCTGAGATCATGACCTGAGCTGAAGGCAGAGGCTTAACCCACTGAGCCACCCGGGCGCCCTTGAGAACTGCTTCTTGAGGTACTAAATCTCCTGGCCACTTTGGTCTGCCCACTACAGAGACTGCTCCAGCTTCAAACAAGTGTTTGCAGGAGGCAACCTTTAATACGTTGAGGTAAATGCCAAAAGTAAAGAGAGAGGGCACTAAAGCAACAGATAAGGGGCCCACATCAGCTGAAAAAAAATTAACTTCCATTTCCAATGCAGAACAATCTAGATTGTCATGATGGAAATCTTTGAATGCCTCTCTTCTTCTGCAACTCCATTCAGCATGCCAACTCTTTCCCTGTGGCAATATCACAGAGAATGAAGATGTAGGCCAGATACAATGTTGTGCACAATGTGTGGGCATTTTTACACTCCATGACAATTGCACACCCATTTAGGAAAAATTTGCTGCTCGTTAAACACCCTAGTGACATCTCATAGGCTTGCTGGTGATTTCCAGTGCATGACATTTCCTGAGTGGTATGTTTACTGCATAGTAGAAGGGTATGGCTGTATATCATGGTCCACTGCTTAATGCAGTCTGTCAACAGGCAGAAGGATGGTTCTCTCCCCTGCTGAGTCTCTCAGATGAGAAACTTTCTCAGTATTATTGTTATTGTCTCTGTAAGTTGATTTTCCATCAGAGTTAGAACTTTGGAAAAAATAGGTCCTAGCTTTTCCCCCCAGATGAATCTCAGTGGTGGTATTAATACATTCAACTCAAATAAAAAACACTCTGGTCTTATTGCTGCAAATCTGGGCCATCTGCAATATATGTAAACATTTTCTCCGCAGTTTAAGGGCTCCTTTTCGAATCTACAGACATTTTTATAACTGGTTTACTAACATTTCAGTGGCTTAAAATGTGAGTTTTATTTCAGCATTGTTTTATGAAGGGAGAACACTTAGTTATGTCATGACAGGAGCACTAGCCTTCCTTTATTGTTTGTGAGTCTTATGAAATGCTAAACTCTGGTGATGATTTTTGCTGAGTTATGATCATTTTGAAACTTTTGATTTATGACATTCAATACAACTTATGAAAATGAAATCTCCCATTGTTCACTTCCTGCCTGAATTTACTAAGAATAAGGACATTCGATTCCATGACTGTAATGCAGTTATCGACTTCAGATCAGAAAACGGAGGCATAGAAAATTAAGTGAGTTGTTCAAGGTCACAACTTTTCTGTAAAAAGAGGGTGACAGTGGAGCTTTGTAAGTTTGTTATAAACTTAAATTTGTAATACTGAGAAAGCACTGATAAAGTTTTATATAGTTTTTTTTTAAATAAAATACCTAAATCATCTTCCTTTCTCTTATTTTCTTTTTTGCTTTCTGTTCACATTAGATGCAAAAAGGAGCTATGAAGTTTTCTACAAAGTTATTCTATAAATTGAAAGACATTTTTACTTAAGTTGTATACTTTATGACATCATTAGAATCTTCCTTGATAACAGTCTTGAGGTACTGGCTGGTGTGTTAAGTTGAATTTGAATACTGCCCTATTTCAGTAGCTGGTTATGTGAAATGGAGCTTTGCAGATTCTCATTCACGTTGTCTGTCTTTAAATGCAGCCAAGTGCTGGGACGCCTGGGTGGCTCAGTTGGTTAAGCGGCTGCCTTCAGCTCAGGTCATGATCCCAGCGTCCTGGGATCGAGTCCCACATCGGGCTCCTTGCTCGGCAGGGAGCCTGCTTCTCCCTCTGCCTCTGCCTGCCACTCTGTCTGCCTGTGCTCACTTGTTCTCTCTCCCTCTCTCTCTCTGACAAATAAATAAATTAAAAAAAAAACGGTAAAAAAAGATGCAGCCAAGTGCTTAAATGGAAAGAATACTAGATGATGACCTTTAGTTAGTCCTGTTCAGTCATGAGTTGGCCTTGGGACATCAGGAATTCTGTCTCTCTCTGTTTCTGTAGTCTCTGTGGAACTCTGCAAGTTACCTATAAAATGAACTGATAAATCCACAAAGATTCCTTCTAGCTCCAGTATTTTAATGTTTTGTACCTGTAAGTTTTTGTGTTTTGTTTTGGTTTCTGTGTTAGTCGACTCAAGCTGTGATAACAAAATGCCATACACTACTTCAACAACAGAAATTTATTTCTCCTGGTTCTGTAGTCTGGGAAAGTCAAAGGTCAGTGTGCTGGCAAGGTAGAGTCATCTTCTCTTGGCTTGCAAGCAGCCGCCATCTCTCTGCATGCTCATATGACCTATTCTTTGTGCACACACACACACACACACACACACACACACACAGAGCAAGCTTTCTGATGTCAGTTCTTATAAAGGCACTAATCAGGTCATGAGGGATCCATCATCAAACTTTAATTATCTCCCAAAGGCCCCATCTCCCAAGTTCCATTACATTTTGGGTTAGGGCTTCAACATATTAATTTTAGGGTGACATAAATTTTCAGGCCGTAGCAATCTCTTATATGATTGATTCTGTACCCAGTTTATAAGCCTCCCCCACCTTTTTAAAAATCAGTTTCAATTTACACCTCAATGGATTTGATAACACCCAATTAATGATGAGCAGTTCAAGTCTCTTGGCCACTTCACATCTCGGTGCTCAGTCTTTACAGGGGCCTTGTAGCACACCAGGAGCTCATTTTGGGGGGTTATTTTGAGGACTAGTTCTTTGTAATATAGAATATCGTATATTTTCAGAACTCTAGGGCTCTTCTCTGCAACTTTCCTATTGGGGCTTGCCAGAGACTTGACACAGTGTCATTACCCATACTGGATACCTCTAGCATCATCAGATCTAAGACTATATGACACAAGTGTTACTCCAACATGTTCCTCACATTGAACTTGCTGAAGAGCCCTCTTTCAAAATGGACCCCACTCAAAACAGATATGAGTCATCACATATATGGATAGCAGCAGTGTCCCCAAGTCACATATATGCTGACGCAACAACATACAGTGCTTTGTCATCAGTAGCTAGAATACACAGTAAGTAGCATTGGCCCATTTCACCATCACTTTCACTGATCTACTTGTGGAATCTTTAAGTCCGCCAGATGAGAAGTCCTAGTTTCCAGGGGGGAATAAACTAACAGGGACATTTGAAGAATTCCCCTGAATTGAAGGGTACAACTACCCCATGTCAACTTGGGACTCCTTATGTCAGAGGGAAAGCAAACAAACTAGGTGATGGAGTATACTTTGATGACGAGGAAGAGTAAGGATGCTACTTTGATAGGGGCAAAGGGGAGTGTAGTTTGTACCCAGGTTTTTCACTGGGGCATTTCTTGTTGCTTCCATCCAAAGAATTGCTGTAAATGGGCAGTATTAGCAATCCACCAACTCAGCAAGTGAAAGACTACTTAGGGCATAGACCCTTTGGAAATGAAGCTTTGGTTCACCCTCCTGGGAAAGCAACCAAGACAAGGCTAAGTACTGGCAGGTGATGATGGCAATCTCGAATTCCAGTGAAACAAAAGATGATGTATGTCTGTTACAGCCTCAAGATCAGACACAACAACTATCATAAAAGTATATTTTTAGGAAATTACAGCTGACAAGGATTGGGTTTTCACCTTCATGGCACAATTAGATTGAAGGGGTACAACTGAGCACCCTATTTTTTGCACTTCCCCAGGTCCTCTGGGACCTATATGACCCCACAACCACTACTTAAAGACTTTCTCACCTGCTCAGTGGATAGCCTTATCCATCACTTTCATGGACACGTGTCTTGACACTGCCAGATGTCTCAGCCTCTCGGGATGATACTAGGCTTCCCCATGGTCCCAGAGCAGGAGCCCCCACAACTCAGACACCCCAGAGCTACAACCCAGGGAAGCTATTGACCATCTCACCTTTTTGTAGTTTATATGATGGCCTGCATCACAGGATGGGGGAGGGGGTTAACTTTCCTAGTGCTTGCCTGGAAGAGCTCAGTAACACGTCCTGGAGGTTTGGGAAATTAATGTTCTGGGTGGCAAGCTTGAATCTGTGTGATACAGTAAACAAGATTTTGTTAATTCCTATGGATTTTCCTCTTTGCACATATTCTTCTGAGGTAAAATGGCTTTATATAGCCTCTCAGGGGCTGGTCCATGAGATCAAGCAAACAGCTACATTTTCTTATAATACTGAGGCCAGCTTGATAATACAGCCTCTTACATTTATGTTCTTTCCTTTTGTGTGTGTGTCTTTTCCTTTTTGCCTCAGTTCCTCCCCTGTCACCTCACTTGCTTCTCTGGGACTTCACACTCCTCCTACCCTTCCTGCAATGAAACCTTAGAATTTAAATTTGTTAGAAATTGTTTTCTAAGGAACTTGGACTTGGATGTTTAATGATTCAGTGCATGCATGCAGTGGGTTGTGTTTAAAAGGAAATCCTAAGAAGATGAGGGAGGCTTCTTGTCATAAACAGGAACAGGAGGTCAATTGTAAGGAAAATCACGAAGAGAAATGAGGCAATGTGAGATGTATGAAACAGGAGAAGAACACAGAAGCCTGAACATCATGAAGGAGGGAAATTGACAGATTTAAACATTAAGCTTCCCTTGAGTTTTTTCTTGGGGGCACGGAAGGGTAATAAATTTGAAATATGAAATGAAGAGTCTTGTTGACCGAGAACAAATTTGAATTCTCAGAAGAGAGCAGCCTGTCAGGAATCTGTCTTCCTTCTTGCCCTTGAAGATTTTTGGGAAAAGAATTCCATGCAGATATTTATATTACAATCAATACTGTTACATGTTGAGATAAAACAGATGGGGCATGGCTTGGTTATTGTAAAGTGATCAGGAAGCAAAAAATATCAAGGAAATCAAAGAATATTAAAAGCATCATGCAAATGGTCTTGTGGTCTTGACTTTTTTAGGGGTTTTCTCTACAAGTCCAGATCCTGGTTTAGGGACAATAAATAAACTGATTTCCAAAGCTTTCTTCAGGGCCAGATCAAGTTGAAACGTTCTCTGGGGCCAGAGCACAAATATAAATGTCTATTATCTTCTGTATCATTGATTCTCAAACTTAGTATCTAAATCGTGGATCTATTAAAATACAGGTTGCTGGATCCCACGACCAGAGTTTCTAATTCAGTAGTTCTAAGGTGATGCTGAGAATGTGAAATTCTAAGATGTTTCTAGAAGATACTTATGTTGCCAAACTAGGAGCCAAATATTGGAGGGGTGGCATTTTTTCTGAATCTAAGACATCATTTTAAGACCTAGGATAACAAGGAAAAAAGTAAGGAATTTTCTTACTGAATATCCATGGGACACTGTCAGAAGAAAAAATGTGAAGTTTAGAACAAAGACTGTTCTAGAAAGACTTACAATGGAATGCTAAAAAGAATTTCCTTCTTTGTTTCTTTGAACATTTGAAAATTAAATTTTTAAATGGGTGTTTCATAAATAGCTAGCAGTTACATTATGATTCTCTATAAAAGGTCCATCCTACAGCAATTTTTTTTTCTGCTACACTGCATCAAGTAAATCTCTCTGGAAAACTCTCTGGGTGGATTAGCTGAAATATTTTTTAAACAGCTTTATTGAGTATAATTGATATATAAATCTACACATTTAATGTATACAACTTGACATGTTTGGAGCTATGCATATACCGTGAAATCATCACCACAATCTAAGTAACAAACATGTCTATCTTTTGGCTTCCTTCTGTCCCATGGAGGAGGAAAAAGATGCTAAAGCATGTGTGTAACTTTTTTTTTCCATAAGATAAATCTGATGCCCTCAAGCATTTCTCTAAATATCTGTTGTGAGAAATCAAAGAGGCATTGAAAAATTGCTGTTTCGAATTATCAAAGCAATAGCAGCTGTACTGTAGGATTGAATTTGTCTTAAAATATAGACTACATATGTTATGAGGCAAATAGTTCTTCTATGATTCAAGGGTGTGAGGTGAAAATGGATGAAGCCAATGGTGTGCATCTTTTTTTTTAAAAAAAGATTTTATTTATTTATTTGACAGAGATCACAGTAGGCAGAGAGGCAGGCAGAGAGAGAGGGGGAAGCAGGCTCCCCGCTGAGCAGAGAGCCCCATGTGGGGCTTGATCCCAGGACCCTGACACCATGACCTGAGCCAAAGGCAGAGGCTTTAACCCACTGAGCCACCCAGCGTCCCTAATGGTGTGTATCTTGACTGAGTGTTAGGGCTTTTAAAAACTCCAAAATCCTGGCCTCATTCCAAATCACTTATATCAGTCTGGGGATGAGACCCAGGCATCGGAGTTTTTAAAAAGCCCTCAATGATTCCTACGAGCAGACAGACTGAGAATTGTTTATCAAAAAAGAAAATAGGTCAGTCTGTTTCTGGGGCATCTGGGTGGCTCAGTCAGTTAAGCAGTTGCCTTTGGCTCAGGTCATGATCCCAGAGTCCTGGGATCAATAGAGCCCCTTATTGGGCTCCTGCTCAGCGGGGAATCTGCTTCTCCCTCTCCTACTCCCTCTGCCGCTGGCCCCTCATGCTCACTCACTCTCTCTCAAATAAATGAATAAAAATGTTAAAAAAAAAAGTCTGTTTCTAGCAGGACCAGAGTGCCATTTTACATGAAGTAAAACAAACTTAGACTCTTTTTGAAGAGAAAATTTGTATTTCCTTACATTAAAAGAGCTTCATTTTTCATTGGGTGTCTGCCTTCGGCTCAGGTCATGATCCCAGGGTCCTGGGATTGAGCCCTGTGTCGGGCTCCCTGCTCAGTGGGAAGCCTGCTTCTCCCTCTCCCACTCGCCCTGCTTGTGTTCCCTCTCTCGTTGTCTCTCTCTGTCAAATAAATAAGTCTTTTTTTTAAAAAAAAGAAAGCTTCACGGGGTACCTGGGTGGCTCAGTGGGTTAAGCCTCTGCCTCAGCTCAGGTCATGATCTCAGGGTCCTGGAATTAAGCCCCGCATCAGGCTCTCTGCTCAGCGGGGAGCCTGCTTCCCTTCCTCTCTCTGCCTGCCTCTCTGCCTACTTGTGATCTCTCTCTCTGTCAAATAAATAAAATCTTAAAAAAAAGCTTCACTAAATTTGTTGAAACACCTGAAAAACACTGAGAATGTGTTTTCATAATGACCCATAGGCAGCGGAAAGATGTGTAAGACCTAGGGACTGGGAAATGGTGAGGCTCTATGTTCAGGCTTGTAGGACTTCCTCAGGATTGGGGAATAAAATAAGTAATAGGAGAAAAAAGTCATGACACAGAGATCAGTGGAGATTTGGAGAAACAGGTAGACCCTTGAACAAACTGTCTAAGAGTGAATGGCCACAATACTGAGGCATTGTTAAATTCCGTAGGAACCCTGTTGAAACCGGGTCTTCAGCACCCCCTGCCAAACCCCTAATTTTAAGGCACCTTAGGTTGCTTGGGCCCCGGGGCTGAACAAGCATCTGAGGAGGATTCCTTTTCATAGCAGCTGTCATTTCCCCTAAAGACCCCCAGTAGAAGTGACACGTGTGTATGCTCTTAGTCTTCTCGTGGGCCACATCCCAGTTCCCTGCTATGGATAGTCCCATTGAAATCTCTCAGAAATCTATTTCCTAGAACAAGAAAATGGGTCTTTTGCTTAACTGACAGGACATCACGATGGAAGAGAGTCCCCAGCACCTATATTTCAAGCCCCCTATGATGTATGGAGGCAGTGTGAGAATCCCCTAAATCAGGCAAAATCAAAGCATGATCATTTTCCCTTTTCTTTTGCAAGCCTTCTGCTTTCCAAAGAAGAAAGATCTGAAGTGGATTATTGACTGGGTGGTATATGGGAGAGTTCTTGAGTGAAAGGACAGAAATTTGAGTATCTTAAGCCAAAAGTTAGACTCAAATAAAATATAAAAACAAAAAAAGAAGAAGGGGAGGGGAAAGCTGATGTTGGGAGTTCCAGGGCGATTGCATGGCTGGGGCCAGGGTTGATATGGGAGGTTGCATAGAGGGAACAGTAGGGCCCTGGGCTTGGTAATGTGGCTGGCTTCCAAAAAAGAATACTGTGTCAGAAAAAAGGTGTTTACGGGTATAAAGGACATTGTTTCCTGGGCGATCTGCCATTTTAAGCAGTGTTGTGATCTCCCTTCTTTTTCTTCATAGCAGAACCTAATTTCATAAAGGACTTCATCAGTCATTAATACTGAGTGAGATTTTAATCTCAGAATATTGGTTCTGTGAAGATTATGTGCATTATATCTTAAAATTATGGAAGGAAAGCTTCATCTGTTTTAAAGCAATTTTAGTTGCTAATACACACTAGAAATTAATTTTGAGAGAAAAAGAGAAAATTTCCCAAATATCCATTACATTTCTGATCAGTTAAGAAGTTGTATGGATTAATTTTTAAAAATTGTTACAAGGGTGTCTGGGTGGCTCAATTGGCTGAGCGTTTGACTCTTGGTTTCAGCTCAGGTCATGATCTCAGGGTCCTGGGATCAAGGCCTATGTCAGGCTCCACGCTTAGCAGGGAATCTGCTTGTCCCTCTCCCTCCCCCTTGTCCTCATCCTCTGTTCCTTCCTCTTAGCCCCTCCCCCCACTCGCTCACACTCTCTCTCTCTTAAATAAAAATCTTTTAAAAATAAAATAAAAATTAGTATTATATATTAAAGAAGACTCATAATCTCAGGACTATATGTAGAAAATAGAGGCAATAGAAAAGAGTGCAACCATAAGAATAGCATCAGGTCAATTAACATCTATAATATATGAAGGCTTGAGAAAGAAATGTGAAGGACAAGAGTAACCCACTTGTGAATTATATTTACAGTAAGTAGAATAAGGAAAAAAATGGGCTGATGTTATGATAATAGATTACCTCATCTCATGTTCCTTATGGGTATTTTTCCCCCTCAGGTAGAGTGATTATTAGAAAGAAAGTTACAGAACAAACATATGAGTTAAAAAGAAATTCCAGGCCACAAGTTGGTGAAGTGTTTCAAGGAGAACAGTTCCCGGTTAAGGAGGAATATGTTTTTAGAGTGCTTGATGGATATTTCCAAATATAGGTTTCTTGATAAACAGTGAAATCTGAGTGGACAGCCTGCCTGTTCCTCTCCTAGTGTTCTCCTACCAAGTTGTCAGATTAAAAATGCACCTTAAGACTTAAAAGTAGGAGAACTGTTTGAAAAACCAAATTTATTTTTTTAAAGATATTGCTCTATAGAGGAATAATATATTATGAGGTTATCAAAGAAGTTTTAATGTTCTCTGAAGATTCAAAAGGATGTGGAGATTTGCCAGTAGGTTAGGTATGTACACATACATTTTTAGTTTTCAGTTTGGGGAGGAGTAAAAGTACTATGATGTACAGTCTTGTTAGAGTAGTATCATTAGAGAGTCAGCCATTACTGGATATTAGCTATTATTATGGATAAATAATAGGATTTTTAAATACTGTCATTTTGAAAAATATTATACTTTTTAAAGTGAACCCTAATCATTTAGGGCTCTTAGATTCACTGAGAATAAATTATAAAAAGTCAAATTTATTTTTTTGAAGAATAATTAGGTTAATGAAATGCACAATATATAATATATCTGGATTTCAAGAAAGTCTTAGAATATACAATTATCCCCTTAGGAAAGAAAGAATAGTAAAACTAAAGCTAAATAATCATATATTTAGGTGATTTTGTATCTGGTTAGTTTATCGTGGCTTAAATGCTGCTTATAAAATGATTTGGGGCATTTCCAAGGGCCACTGTCTTCAGCACTGCCTTCCTTCATCTCAGTGCTTTGGGTGAAATCCTAAAAGGTTTCTTACTTCCTTGTACCTATCACAATAATCAGTATGAAATAGATTATGTTCAATGGCAGAATGGAAATACAAGAAAATTCTTAGTTGGAAAGGTGAAATGGATCCATATATGCTCATATTTTCGTTTTTTTTGTTTTGTTTTGTTTTTTGTTTTAATTTATTTATTTGACAGAGATTACAAGTAGGCAGAGAAAGTTTTTGTTTTTAACTAAATTCTACACCCACTGTGGGGCTTGAACTCATGATCCCAGAGATCAAGAGTCGCATATTCCACTGACTGAGCCAGCCAGGTGCCCTTCATGTTTTTGTTTTTTAATGCTACAGAGAAATAGTTAACCCTTGAGGTCAGAACTGATTAAGGGTAGAATGACTTGCCCAGAGAAGTAGTGAGTTCTCTGGCATTAGCTGAAGTGTAGTTTGATTAAATCCAGATAGTGGTGATAAGAAAAATCAAGGAGTAACAACATGGCTTTATTTTAGCCGGCTTTTCCCACTTTTGAGAATGTTTTTCTCAGAAAAGTATTTTTTTTTGTAAAAAAAAAAAAAAGTAAAGAAAAAAGTATTTTTTTTTTAAGATTTTATTTATTTATTTGACAGAGAGAGAGATCACAAGTAGGCAGAGAGGCAGGCAGAGAGAGAGGGGGAAGCAGTCTCCCTGCTGAGGACCTCAATCCCAGGACCCTGAGATCATGACCTGAGCCGAAAGGCAGAGGCCTTAACCCACTGAGCCACCCAGGTGCCCCTGTTCAGTATTTCTTAAGTGCCTATCACGAGTAGGTCATTATTTCCATAGTAGTGGACTCAAACTACATTAGAGCCTAGGCCTTTAAATATCTCACGGTCGAGCTCTTCTACCAGTGTTCCCTTCAGAAGATAGCCAGCCTCTGAGCACAGCATGTCCGTCTTCACCAGCCTGGTGCAAGCTCCTCTCTGGTCTGAATTCCTGTCCCCGAACAGAGTTCTCCACTTCTTCCTTGTCCCCTTCAGTCTGATCTCAATAGGACAGCTTCTTTACTATTCCTCAAGCATGCCGAGCAAACTCCCAACTCAGGACCTTTGCTTTCACTGTTTGCTTTACCTGAAATGTTCTGCCAGATACCCTCATGGCTCCATCATTGTTTCTTTCGTGTCTCGACCCAAAGTCCCATTTCAGTGAACAGAGCCTTATCTGGCCACCTGGACTCTCCATACTGACACTTAACACCTCCTCTCTTATTTTTCTCTTAAACACTTAACACTACTTAATACACTACATATGTTAATTTAAAATCCTACCTGTGCACATCCCCATCAGCATGTAAGTGCCATAGTTTTTTATCTGTTTTGTTTTCTGCTCTATTCTCAGTGTTTAAAACCATACCCAGCAGAGCTGACAATCAATGCATATTTATCAAGGGAATGGAAGAAATGATAAAAGTCTATAATGGGAACAGTCATGTTTATTAAGCTGTCACTAGGGCCTGGCACAGAGCTAAGCACTTTGTATGCTAATGCAGCCCTGAGTTCTCCTGCCGACTGAGTCTCTGGTAACAGGAAAGGAAACCAAGGTTCAGAGAAGTCAGATAACTTGTTCAAGGTCACAAAGCTGGTCAGTGCTGGGCCAAGATAATGTTCAGGGGTCCACAGCCCCATCATTGTCCAGCTCACTCAATCAAAAGCATGTCTCGCCTTGTGCTTTTCCTCACCCTCAGCTTAGAGGGGTGAGGCACGTGTCTTCCAGTGAGAACAGGCTGTTGACCTTGATTCTTTTACAGGGGAAGATTGAAGGCATTTTCCAGCATGGATTTAGTAGATTTTACTTAGTGCTGCACCTTGGGGAGGTGAGGACCTTTGGTTGCCATGGTAACAGAGAGCAGGTGCTTGTAAACTCATTTCTTGTGGAGTGATGATCCCTTCTCCTTAATTTTAGCAGGGAACAAATCTGGTAACTTGTTATGATGTGTCTCTCGCCGGTGCTGCTGGTTCTGTGTAGACCTATGTCTGCTTTTTTTCTTTTCTCTTTTTTTATTTTGAAAGTTAATTAACCACAGGACAGAAAATTCGGTAAAAATAAGAGAAAATTCGTAATCCCTCAACCCAACACCACCTCATCATCATTCATTCTTCCTTTTATTATTGAGATATAATTCATGGGCCATAAAATTCATCATTTTAAAGTATGCAAGTGAGCAACTTTTAGTAAATTCAATGTATTTCTACAAGGTTCTGCGGAACATTTTCACCACCCCAGTGAGAAACTCTGTACACACTGGCAGCCACTCCCCAGTCCTCCCTTCCTGAAGCCCCTTGCAGCCGTGAATCTGTTTTCTATATCTATAGATTTGTCTATTCTGGACATTTCACCTAGATGGAATCCTACACCCTCTGGTATTTTGTGACTGGCTTCCTTAGCGTCATGTTTTAAGGATTCATTTATATTGAAGCTTGTGTCAGTACTTCATTCCTTTCAACTGCCAAATAATATCCCATTATATGGATACACCACACCTGTTAACCATTCCTCAGTTGACAGACATTTGGGTTCTATCATTCATTCTGATGTTCATTTTTAGAGAGCAACTCTGACTTCGCCATCTATTAGTGCTTTGGCATTGGGAAAATATCTTCATATATATAAGTTCATATATATATATATATATATAAATCTCTTCAACTCTTAATGATACTAATCCTAGTTTTATAAGATTTTTTAAACTTTTTCTATTTCTTGCTTTTATTTGAGGATTAAATGAAATAAAGTATGCAAACAGTTCAGTGTGCAGTGGATTCCTAGGAATATTTGTGTCCTCCCCCATACATTGTCTTCTTTTCCATTATGTTGTTCTCTGCCCTGACACCCAACAAATTTTACAACTGTTCCTAGTGAGCTCTCTCAGAGATACATTGAATTTTTTAAATTTTCACAAGATAATATGTGATCAATAGAAGGGCAGCACTGGTATACAAAAGCTGAAACTCTCCCCATGACCTTGGCTTACCCAACTGCCATTCTCTTATAAAACCTCTGCCTCTCTGCATCGTTGGTGCTGAGGACACAGGGCGTCTCTGTGTCTCAGAGCCAAAGCACCACCTGAAGCTCATGAGCCCATCTTGCCTACCTACACTAAATTCAGAATCACTATTCCCTAGAACTCACTTACATACACAATTCTTAATGTCCTCTACTCTGTTCAGTCTCTGAAGCTCTGAAGCTAGCATCTCAGCTCTATCTCTTATCATCTGTAGGAACTTCAATCTCTTTTCCTCATCTATAAAGTTTAGATAATGATTGTAAGTTTATAGCTATTGTTGGGATTAAATGAGATAATACACAAAAGTGCTCCACAGCATAGTTGACAAACTATGCAAAGAATGAACACCTAAAGCCTCAAGAGAGAATAGAAGGATAATCTTAATTGCCCTCTCTCACAATTCACCCTTGTTTTCCTTCACTTACAGACTATTTTGCCCGCTTCTATTCTTCTTTATTTTTCTTCACAGAAAAGGAAGCACATTCTCCATTTTTAGACTCTTCATTTAGAACATTCTCCATTTAGAACATTCTCCATTTTTAGTCTCTGGTCATTTCCTGTACTCTGTCATACACTCATACACACGCACCCTATCTGGCATCTTATTTTATACTATTTGATAATTTTCCCTAAGTTTGGTTTTGTTTTAAGAAAATCTGTTCCTTGGAGCGCCTGGGTGGCTCAGTCAGTCAAGCATCTGACTCTTGATTTTGGCTCAGGTCATGATCTCTGTGTCAGGAGACTGAGCCTCACATCGGGCTCCACGCTCGGCGGGGAGCCTGCTTGAGATTTTCTCTCCCCCTCTGACCCTACCCCCCATTCTTCTCTCTCAAATAAATAAATAAATCTTAAAATTAAAAAAACCTATTGCTATTCATTCTTATTTAACCAGTCATCTTTTTTGAATAGTTTGACTAATTTTATAAATGTTATTATGATGAACAACCTTGTAGCTAAAGTTTGTGCACATATATAATTATCTACTGAGACTAAATTGTCAGATTCTAAGTTTCTTAATCAAAGGGTACATGTATTTTTAAGTCTTTTGATAACACACTGAATTACCTTTCAGAGAATTTGTACCAATGATCAACAAATAAGATATTGTAACATCTGTCTCGTTCATCACCCACCAAAAAGGAGCAATGAAGTATTTGCTGTTTTTATAGGCAAATGTAATCAAATTGAGACAGTATTCTATCCTTCATAATTAAGACTGAACATATCTTCATATGCTAATTAGGCATTTGCATTTATTCTGTGAGGAATTGCCCATCATTTTAAAACCCATTTTTCAATTGAGATATTTTCTCTATCCCTTTTTTTCTAATCCATGTTAAAGATACTGAACACTGAACTCCTTGTTGGCTATCATGCTTGCTTCTCTAGAAGTATCAGAGAATCAATATGCTGAAGATTGACTGACTGCCTTCTTTCTAGGGATTATAGATAAGTCGGGTGTGACAGGATCCAGTCCCTGTAGTATGTAGAGTATGTGTGAAGCACTTGCTGGTCAATCACTTTAGATCTGGAGAGAAAATGCTTGTTAACAACACAAAGCAAGGTAACATATAATTTCAAGCAATTTTTTAATATAAGTGAATTTTTACTTCATTCTCTTATACCAAAAGCACTAAACACCTTGTAGGTTGCCATACACAGCTCTTGGCACTGGTTGTCCTTAAAAACATCAGTCAAGCTCCATCCATTTTTTGAAGCTTAATTCTGGTAGATGCTCACAGTCCTCAGTGCTCGTATACTTCCTGCTCTGTATCCTGCCCCAGTTTACTGATATCACTCTCCCTTGGGTCACATTGGATTTTTCTTTTCTTTGAAGATTTTATTTATTTATTTATTTATTTATTTATTTATTTGAAATAGAACAAGCAGGGGGAGGAGCAGGCTCCCTGCTGAACAGAGAGCCCAAAGCGGGGATCAGTCTCAGGACCCTGAGATCGTGATCTGAGCCAAAGGCAGGGGCTTAACCGATTGAGCCACCCAGCTGCACCAGCGTTTTTCTTAATGATCTTGAACTCAACACTGAATCCAAACTATAACATGCCTAAGGCTAAGAGTGTTCCCATTTCAAAAGTTCATTCAGCAAATATTTATGGGGCCCCTGCTGTTTTCCAGTCTCTATATTATCCTCTCTTTGTACCAGGTATTTATTCCCACAGGGCCATCTACCAAATAGTACTTTAACCAGAGGACATTGGTTGAACAATTAAGGCAGGCTGGTAAAAGATACTCAGATCATGCAATGAGGGGAGCAGAGGAGGGTAAACTATTTACAATTGTTTTTTTAAACCTCCTTACTTGGCATTACTCTCTTTCACAGTGGATTTCATAGCCCCTGATGTCATATGCCTTTTTGAGCTAGAGGGCATGATGGCTATGATCAGTGACAGAGGAAGCAAATGAAATGATCGTTTCTAAAGTCAAAGAGGATTATGCCATCCTGAAAGAAACAGGAGATCCAAAACATTCACATGACATTTGTTTAAACGATGATGTTTGCCTAGTGTACAAAAAAGGAAGTTGTTGCCAGTAGGGTTATTAATTCCTTGCCTGAGACATTAACTTGAGGAATCATACTATTACCAATCAAGTATCCATCTTGAAAATGTCTTCCCTGTACCAAAATGGTGGCGTATAACACTGCAGGCTAAACTAATTCCACTGGCATTTGGGGTTCTGAAATCTTCCAAACCGTAAAGACTCGATCCCAGTTTCCAGCCTCATTGGAGATCTGATGAACCAGGAGCTTTTCTAATAATAGGGAACATCACATAGATGGAGGATTCCCAATACGAGTTCTATTGTTAATAGGAGAAAATCACTGTGGGTAAATAAAACTCTTACCATTGGTGCTCAAGAACTATCTACCTCTTTTACATGGTGAGGCTATAGTAAATTTGTCTTGCTTCCAACTTATGTAGAATGCTTTCCTGAGAGTAAAAATGTTGTACAGCATCCAGATTTTTTCTAACAACAATGTGAGTTTTGGCAGATTGTGAAAACATATGATATTTGTCTTTCTCTGATTTATTTCACTTAGCATTATACTCTCTAGCTCATCCATGTCTTGGGAAATGGCAAGCTTTCACTCTCTTTTAATGGCTGAAAAATGTTCCATTACACACACATGCACACACATGTACATACACACCACACATGCTTTATCCATTCATCCACTCATGGACGCTAAGGCTGTTTTCACATCTTGTTGTTGTAAGTAATGTTGCAATGAACATGTGGGTGCATTGATCTTTTCAAATTGTGTTTTCATCTCTTCAGATAAACACCCAGAAGTGGAATTGCTAGAATATACAGTAGTTCTGTTTTTAATTTTTTGAGGAACTTCCACACTCTTTTCTATACCGGCCATACCAATTTACATTTCTACCAACAGTGCTCAGTTTCTCTTTTCTCCATATTCCTGGCAACACTTGTTATTTGTTTTCTTTTTGCTGATAGCCATTCCAACAGATTTGAGGTGATATCTCATTGTGATTTTTAAAAAATATTTTATTTATTTATTTGACAGAAAGAGAGAGAGAGAGAGACAGTGGGCACGAGCAGGCAGAGGGGCAGGCAGAGGGAGAAGCAGGCTCCCCACTAAGCAGAGAGCCCTACTCAGGGCTCAATCCAGGACTCTGGGATCATGACCTTAGTTGAAGGCAGATGCTTAACCCACTGAGCCACCCAGGTGCCCCCTTCATTGTGGTTTTGATTCATATTTCACTATTTGGTGATGCTAAGCATCTTTTCATATACCTGCTGACCATCTGTATGTCTTCTTTAGAAAAATGTCTATCCAAGTCCTCTGTCCATTTTTTAATTGAATTGTTTTTCCCATTCCTTTACTTTTAATCTATATGTGTCTTACCATTTATAAAGTGGTTTTCTTGGGACACCTCAGTGACTCAGTTAGTTAAAGCATCTGCCTTCAGATCAGGTCATGATCCCAGAGTCCTGGGATCGAGTCCTGCATCAGGGTCCTTCCTCAGAGGGGAGCCTGCTTCTTCCTCTGCCTGCCGCTCCCTCTGCTTGTGCTCTCTCTCTCTAATAAATATATAAAATAAAATCTTAAAAATAAGTGGCTTTCTTATAGACGACATATAGGTAAGTCTTATTTTTTGATCCCCTTTCATAGTCTATCTTAACTGGGGTATAGTTGGATTAATATCTATCATATCACTGCTTCTATTTGTTGGCTTCTTTTTGTCTTCCATTTTTTTCTGCTTTTGCGATTTTAATTGAGCATTTTATGTGATTCCATCTTCTTTCTTAACATGTAGATTATACTTTTTTACTGTCTTTAGTCATTGCCCTAGTGTTTGTAATATATATTTACAATTAATACAGGTATATTTCAGTAACACTGCTTACATGTAGTATAAGTAACTTACAAAAACAAACTATTCTTGGAGAGTCTGGGTGGCTAGTTAGTTACAAGTCAACTTTTGGTTTTGGCTTAAGTCGTCATCTCCTGGGTTGTGAGATGGAACCCTGCATCAAGCCCCATGTTGGGGGGGGTGGTGTCCATGCTCAGTGGGGAGTCTGCTTGGGATTCTCTCCCTCTGCCCTTCCTCACATGCACACATGCTCATGCTCTCTCTCTAAAATAAATCTTCAAAAAATAAAAAAATTATTTTTAAATAATGGATCAGTTATTTAATTAGGTTCTTTGTAAGAAATTTAGACCACCAGTTTGTGAGGATAAACTCCATTTGGGAGAGAAAACACAGAGCACGGCAGCCCTGGAGCTGAGGGAGAGCTTTGATTTTTGGCAAGATTCTCGAGTCCGCAGATTTGCGATCAACCTTGCCCTGCTCTGTAATCTCTTTTTTCTCTTTCTCTGTGTGGAAGATCTCACTTTCCCGGTGTCCGGGTTTCTGAATCTTCTTGAAGTGAGAAGGGTCAGTGAGAAGTTTGGGGATCTTCACAGCCCCGATACAACTTTGGTGGAGGTGGCAATGACAGATTTGTGTTGCGTTCCGCACCGAGGAGCTCAGTTGCGGCCAGAGGTCCGATCGCAAGCAGCACGACCCTGCCCAGGGGCTTCTGGAAAACCACCCGCTTGCCTCTGTGGCGCCCAGTCAGGATGATCACACTGGCCCCAGGAGTGATGCCATTTCCAGTTTTCCCACGTGCTAACGGGGAGGTCTTTTTGCCGGGGCTCAACAGCTTTCGAGACACAACTTGAGTAGGATCAAACCTTGGCATTTTGTGAAGTTTAACCAGTCAGGTTCCGCCGTTCTTGTCACAGGTTTTGTGACAGCAGCAAGAACGGGATTAATCCTGGATTTAGCTCCTGAGTACTTCCTCTTGTACGGGACCTTTCTAGAATTCATAGCTGATGGGGAAAATCTGCCAATTTCTGACTGGGACAGGGATTGGGCTGCAAGTAGGGCTGCTGTTCCTTGGTGTTTTAGCCTTGGGGTTACCCTTTGCCACCTGTGTCAGCTTTCTTGGTTTCAGGTTTCCTCTCCTTGGCATCTGACACCTCAACTTCCTCACCTGCCACCTTGCAAGATGGGAAGGAAAATGAAATATTTTTAATGCCTCCCTCCAGTTCCTTGTATAGCTGGAGTCATTTCATTTCACCTGTATACAAGCTTACATAATAGTATGTGTGTATATATGCAGGCAGGGTCAAATACACTATTGCTATATTTTTAACTGTTTTTCCAAAGATCAGAAGAATTTTTTTAAATAAAAGTTTTTGTTTTACATTGAGGAGTTGCCAAATTGTTTTCTGTAGTTGTTGCGTCATTTTACATTCTCACTGGCAATGCATCAGTCTTCTAATTTCTCTACAATCTCACCAGCATTTGAAGTTTTCCTCTTCTTCCTCTTCTTTTTCTTCTTCTTCTCCTTCTTCTTCTTCCTCTTCTTCTTCTTCTTCTTCCTCTTCTTCTTCTTCTTCTTCTTCTTCTTCTTCTTCTTCTTCTTTTTGGAATAATAGCCATCCTAATAGATATGAAGTGGTATATCATTGTGGTTTTGATTTGCATTTCCCTGATGACTACCGATGTGGATTGAGCATGTTTTCATGTGCACATTGGCCCTCTGCATATCTTCTTTGGAAAAATGTCTATTTAATCCTTCATCAATGGGGAACCTGGGTGGCTCAGCCAGTTGAGCATCTACCTTCAGCTCAGGTCATGATCCCAGGGTCCTGGGATCAAGCCCTACATTGGGCTCCTTGCTCAGCGGGGAGCTTGCTTCCCCCCCCCTTCCCTCTGCCTGCTGCTTCCCCTGCTTGTGTAGTCTTTCACTCTCTCTCTCTCTATCAAGTACATACATACATATACATACATACATAAAATCTTCAAAAAAATGAAAAATAAATCATCAGGCTTTTAGTTGGGCATGGTTTTTTTGTTTGTTTTTGAATTGTAGGAATTCTTTGTATATTCTAGATATTAATTCCTTAGCAGATATATTGTTTGAAAATATTTTTCCTATTTTATGACTTTTTACTTTCTTGACATTGTCCTTTGCTATACAGTAATAGTTGTTCACTTTGATTGAGTCCAATTTATTTGTTCTTTTTTAAAAAATCTGTGCTTTGAATGTCCTAATCAAGCAAATCTATACCAAATACTGTTTCATGAAATTTTCTCCCACTTTCTTCTTTTTATGTTTTATAGTTTTGTGTTATATTTAGGTCTTTGACCTATTTTGAGTCCATTTCTCTATATGATGTAAGATAAGAGTGCCACTTTTTTTTTTTTTGCATGTCAATATCCAGTTTTCCCAGCACCATTTTGTTAAGACTGTCTTTTCACTCATTTAATGGTCTTAGCAGCTTTGCCAAAAATCATTTGACCATGTATGAGAAGGTTTATTTCTAGGTTTTCTATTCCATTGATATATATGTCTTTATGCCAGTATTGCTACTGAACAATCTATTACAGTTGCGAACTCAGGAAATGAACCGGTAAGCCCTGGTACACTGCTACAGCCAACTGGTGCATCCTGGGAAATCCCCAGTAGGCTGGACAAATTAAAAGCATAGCTCCTGGCCGGGCTTGCCAACACTGCTGCCTAAAAACTCAGATAAATTCATCACAAGAGAAGCCAATAACTCAAGAGATAAGAGTTTGGAAAAAAGAAAGGGAGAAATTTATTTTGGGTGCCGACGTCTAGAAAAGGTGGCAGGCTCAAGCCTTAACAACAGACCTCTCCACCCACAAGATGCACACCTTAAGTTTTATAGATGGGGTTGGGCGGGAACATGCAAGGGAGCATGTGGAGAGTACATGATCATGGGTAAGGGTCACTATGTGTTTAGCGGTGATCATGGACAAGGAAGGGGATATGTGGGGTATGACCTAGGCATTCCATTGCTACCAGGGCTTTTCCAGTCTGGTGCTGGTATGTTCTAGTCATTGTCAACACCTCAAAAAACTGTGCTAAGAAATAACTGTTGGGATCTATAGTCAAGCAACAGGGCTCACTAATGGTATCATACTATTTTGATTACTATAGCTCTTCATTAAGTTTTGAAATTAGGAAGGCTAAGTTCTTCAGATTTTTTATTTTCAACATTGTTTTGGATATTTATGTTCCTTGAGATTGCATATACATTTTAGAATGGGTTTTTCTTTTTTTTTTTTTGCAAAAATATCATGGAGATGTCAGTAAAGACACCAATGAATCTTTAGATCTCTTTGGGTACTATTGTCATCTCAACAGTTTACATCTTCAAATCCAGGGCATAGAATATCTTTCCATTCATTTAAGTTGTCTTCAATTTCTTTCAGAATTTTTGGTACTTTTCAGGATATAAATCTTTAGTTTCTTTGATTAAATTTATTCCTAAATATTTCATCCTTTTTGGTCGTATTTTAAATGGGATTTTCTCCTTAATTTCCTCTTCAAGTTGTTTGTTGTTAGTATATAGAAACACATCTGATTTTTGTTTGTTGATTTTGTGTTCTGAATTTGTTTATTAGCTCTAATGGTTTTTTGTGGAATATTTAAGATTTTCTACATATAAGATCATGTCATTTGTAAAGAGCGATAATTTTACTTCGTCCTTTAGAATTTAGATCCCTTTTATTTCTTGCCTTTTTTTCTGTAGCTAGAACTTCTAATTATATGTTGAATACAAGTGACAAAAGCTGACATCTTTGTTTTGTTCTTAATCTTAGGGGGGAATCTTTTTGTCTTTCAGTGTAGAGTATTTTAGTTCCGGGTTTGTTTTTTTATTCATACACGGCCTTTAGCATTTTGAAGAAATTTTTTTCTATCTCTATTTTTTGAATGTTTTTATCATGAAATGGCATTGAGTTTTGACAAATTTTTTTCTGCCTGTGTTGAGATGATTATGTGGGCTTTTTTTCCTCCTTTAACTAGTGTGGCATTGAATTTTTATATGTGGAACTATTCTTGCATTCTAGAAGTAATAATCGGTCATGGCGTACATTCCTTTTAATATGGTAGTAAATTCTATTTCATAGTATTTTGATAATGATCTTTGCATTAGCATTTTTATTGAAGTATAGTTAACATACTGGTGTTACATTAGGTCCATGGACACAACATGGTGATTCAACAATTTCATGCATTACTCAGCACTCACCACAATAAACGTAGTCATCATTTGTCACCAAAGTTACTATGGTATTATTGACTATATTCCTTATACTGTACTTTGATCTCAGTGATTTATATATTTTATAACTGTAAGTGTGTACCTCTTAATCCTCTTCACCTATTTTGAGCATCTTCCCACCTCTCTCCCCTCTGGCAACCACCTGCTTATTTTCTGTATCTGAGTCCATTTCTGTTGTTTATCTTTGTCAACAGAAATGCTTTACAAAAAAACAAAATGGAAGTAGGCTTCTGGAAGTAGGTTTCTGGAAGTAGACTCTGTCCCGAAATTCTCATAGAGAACCTGAAATATTTAGCATGAACCATAAAAATTATTATACTTGAATGATTTTGACCTAACAAATGGCTGTTTCTTATGATTGAATCTAATCCATTTCATCTGTTTTCAAAACTTTAAAAGATAGTTCCAATTCTACCATTTCCAATGTTCTTCACAATACTTACTATTTTAGAAAGCACAATAAAAAAAAAGGGCTTTGCCTGAGATGTGAGATCCCAAGCTGGAAAAGAATGAATTAACATATTTTATAGGCCTGTGTGTGTTAGGATATGGATAATTTAATGACATAGTGTGCTTTTAAAATAAATATCCCAAATTCCAGTTGGAGAAACTTATATTGCTTTGAATCATCTACTGCTTGAACATGATTTTAAACATGTGAATTTTAACAGTTAGAAAACTAGCAAGTCAATTCAAAACAACATAACCATCTAAACATCAGTTTTTAAATTAGAAAATGGTTACAGTCATACCTAGGAAGTCATGGACTTCCTACTGACTTTTTTGAAAATATGAAATCCATCCATTCCTTTTCTTACAAGCAAGTGGGTTCCTTAAGAGAGTTTTGTGGGAGGGGAAACACAATTTTCCCTCTATCCTTCTAGGTTCTTGGCTGAGCACTCCCCACACCCCCACCAACACACACACACACACACACACACACACACACACACCGTAATAAAATGACAGCTTAGTAGGAGAAAAAAACAGAAGTTGATTATCTCCTTTATGCATGGGAGAGACCCAGGAAAACTGAGTAACTCCCTGAAATGGGCCAAGCCCCCCTTAAATACCATCTCCAGCTAAAGACAGATGTTGGGTGTAGGGAGTCCATTATGGGAGGCTATCAGGAAAAGTATAGTAATCAAGGGTAAGGCTGTTATACTGATTTAGGTTCCTGCCTTCTCCACTGATAGGAGTTGCTGGAGTCGGAGTGGTTCTCTTCTGGGTTCGGAGAGGGAGATGCCCTTACAATTGCAGGTTTCTCTTGTAAATGTCTCTTGCAAAAGATTAACTTCTACTCGGTTCTCCAAGCTTTTGCTATGTCTGCTCTTTCTTAAAAATAATCAGCCTGGGGGCACCTGGGTGGCTCAGTTGGTTAAGAATCTGCCTTGGCCTCAGGTCAAGATCCCAGGGTCCTGGGATCAAGCCCTTCATTGGGCTCCCTGTTCAGCGGGAAGCCTGCTTCTCCCTCTCCTTCTGTCCTGCTCATTCTCTTTCTCTCTTTCTCTCCTTCTCTCTCTCTCACATAAATGAACAAAATCTTTTTTTAAGGAAATCTTTTTTTGAAAAAAAGATTTTATTCATTATTTGAGAGAGAGAGATAGTGAGAGAGAACACAAGCAGGGGGAGTGGGAGAGGGAGAAGCAGGCTTTCCGTGGAGCAGGGAGCCCAATGAGGGACTCGATCCCAGGACCCTGAGATCATGTCCTGACCTAAAGGCAGATGCTTAATGACTGAACCACCCAGGTACCACAATAAATAAAAACTTAAAAAAAAAAAAATCAGCCTGAAACGATCTTTACTCCAAAGAGGGATATTATAGTGTGGCAGTTTCTACTCACCTTCCATTTCTTCCCTTTTTTTTTCCTACACAGGTATGTGAAAACAGTCTATTATCAAAGAAGTGTCATGTCTCAACTATATTCATTTAAAAATCTACAGAACTGAGCTCTGACTGATTCCACGTGGAGTCAGGTAAGCACAGCTTTCTCCTGGAAGCTAAGGGTCCCTCTGTATCACCTTGTTTCTCCTCATTGACAGAATTTTGTGACTCTCCATCCCCTGGTCTCAGCTGTTGATGAGAGATCACACTCTCTTCCAGTAGTGATCTTACTGCCCCTGATACACCCTTCCCTTCCACATTCACATAAGGCTTTGACTTAGTGGTCACCCAGAACTAGAGATTGTGTCTGTAGTTAACCATCCTCTCCCTGGATAGTTCAAAATGCCCAGTTCTGTCCTGCACAGCTCGCTCAGAAAACCCGTGTGGAATCTTTTACTTCTGGTTGTAAGCATGAGAGCAGATTTGACTTATCAGAGGTAAGAGGACAAGAAGCATAAAATGGTACGTACGCTCAGTCGGAACGCCATGATTCCTGCATATTCACTAAATGCAAAGTGGGGGTAAGGATTTAGCACAACCTTATCCCCTGCTACCTAGTGTGCTCTTTTGAATTTTGTTAATTGTTACTAAAACATTATGAGGTTGTTATGTTCATGCTGGTTTTACAATTGAAAAATCTGAGGCTTAGAATGCCAAGTACCAGAGGGGCACGAGGAAGCATTTTTGAGGTTATTGATTTGTTCATTATCTGGACTGTGATGTGCTTTCATGGAAATACAAATGTGTGGAAACTTCTCAAATTGCTTTAAACACATGTAGTTTATTTTATGTCAGTTACGCATCATTAAAATCAGAACAGACAGACAGAATGCTACATAGAATGTCCAACATAGCTCAAACAGGAAACAGTGGCGTCTTCTTACCTCTGAAGCATGTTGGTACTCAGCCATGCTGCCAAGTCCTCTGGGAGGAAGTCATTACCTAGCTGGCATGGAAGGAGATGGAATGAAGGAAGATAACGGGAATTTTGGTGGTTCTTAGAAGCTTAGCATCTCATCCTGATATGCAACCCAACTTAAAGAGAAAATGGACCCCACAATATGGTATTTTGATTCCAAGTTGCCCAGGTTGCTCTGCCCTGTCACTGTTTCTGGGGGTAAAGGTGCTGGTAGTGCTGCCAGGTTCTCCCCCGACCCCGTGAGATCTCTCAAAGGGAAAATTTTGTGCCACAGCCACAGGTCATACCTTTAGTGTGGAGGCGGCTGTTAGTCAAAGGAGACTGGCATGACTGTCGCACTTAGAAAAATAGAGAAATAGTGCAAACTCAAAACCGCTAAGGTGTACCCTCTGTTGGGGCTCCGGTTATGAACGTCTTCCAGTTCTAACCCCATGTGGCAGAAAGAAGGTGCTCCGTAATTAGTTTTGGAATGAATGATTGAATGACTTGCCAGTTCTAATAATTAAATCCAAGTCGCTCTTTTATCACTGTATTTAGATTCCAAAGTTACAACACTATACATAGGGCAAAATATTTCATTTGGAAAAAAAGTATAAATGAATACTTAAAATGTGGAAATGATCTAAAGACTTCAATTACCTTTGCTTCCCCCGTGAGATAAAATTGTATCATTTACATCACAACAACTATTATCTGCAACTGCACTCTGCAATAAAACTCTGACTTTTATTAGGGACAGATTTATCTGCATTAGCAGAAAAAATGACATCATATTAGCTTTTAGGTTTTTCTGGTTCTTTTCCCACAAAACTGAGCTCATTGTAACTCACCTAAAGAAATATTACTCCCATTTTTGTAAATATTCATGATTAGTTATATTTCCATATTGACTGGAGAATAGTGGAAGTTTTAGACAGGCTAGCTACATTATGTTATAGGACATGAATCAAGTAAATGATGAGGTATGCCAATATAATTTCAAAAATAGTAAGAAAATTTTATTTCTATTCTCCCACGTAAAACTGTTAGTTTAAGTTAAAAGAAGAATCATTCTATTCCTTAGTAATGGAGATTTACAGACATTTAAGTGCTATTTAGTTTCAGCAAAAGGCCCCATTTTTTTCTTGTGACTTCTCCAGGCCACACCATGTTTGATTGATAGATAATATAAATTGACTGGGTTTGGAGATTTGAAGCTGTTAACTTTCAAAACCTCTCTCGGCGGACAAGTTCAGTCAGTATAACGAGCACTATGAGGCATGGAATTGTTATGTTGCATTATGCAGTGACATAATTTATTCCTCAAAACACCTAAAAATGAACAAATACATTTCTGCGGCACAAGAACATGTATTCTACTTTGTAGGCTGAGATGAATTTAGCATGACCAATAAGGTTTCAGAGTTACATTGGGAAAGTGTCCCTGTCTAGATGGCTCTGGTATAAAGCTTATGATGCCATGAGGGAGTATAGGGTAGTCCACAGAAGGTAGCACAACTGGGACCGAAATCGAGAATTTCATGGTAAGGAACCCATTGCTATTAAACTATTAAGCCCCTTTTCTTTTCAGTTTGTGCTGGGGAGATTCTGCCATTCCCTGAATTCTTTTGTTTTAGAAATGTACTGATGGTAGAGTTTGAACTTTTGATTATTAAACAAACAAATGAACAGAAAACCCCAGCTAATTGGATTGTAAAAATCCATCAAATTGCTTCTACAATCCTTTGAAGAAAGGCTTGAACTCTGTTTTCTTTGTTGTCTCTGTTGAATGTAACAATATTAGGCTTCTTGATTTTTTTTTCCCTTTACCATTTTCCTACAGTGAGATTCTTTCCAGCTTAATCCTCTAATCTGTAATTAGCAGTGGATAACGACATCTTGATTCCCTCTCTCTTGGTTTGTTTTGCATACATGAAATGATGTGATTAGCAGTATGCATTTAGTAATCCATTTAGAAAAATGTGGGTTGAGGGATCCTGCATGTCTCAGTCATTAAGCATCCGCCTTCATCTGGCGTTGTGATCCCAGGGTCCTGGGAGGGAGCCTTGTGTTGGGCTTCCTGCTCAGCGGAAAGCCTGCTTCTCTCTCTTCCACTACCCCTGCTTGTGTTCCCTCTCTTGCGAGCTCTGTCAAATAAATAAAATGTTTAAAAAAAAAAAAGAAAGAAAGAAAAATGTGGATTGTGGAAGAATTTGGTTTATTGTCCTGCCTGGTTTCCCTTATACAAATCCTCCGACTTCTTAC